>NCQV01019011.1:1787-27807 GCA_002740545.1 Lophocereus schottii | reverse complement strand
TACTGAAGAACCCTATTTTAAGCCTTGCAAAACCCTCCTGATAAAAAGGCATGCATTGTTGCCCCGAGTAGTGGAGGATGAAGACCCTTCCAAGCCTATGGTTTTTTCATGATTGGTTGAATAATAAGAGTATACATGAACATATTTAAACTCTTGGAGAGGAGGGTTCCACTTGACCACAACGTGAGGCTCTCCCCAGTCTTTTTTACCGGCCATTAGCAAGCCACCTCTTCTCTTGCCTTGAGGATCACACTTAGTCTCGGTACACGCTATTACACGAGGTAATCTCTTGAGAGATTCATGTCTATCTCGCTCCCTCGCCTCATCTTTGTTACTTCTTGATTGTGTGTCTTTGCTTATTGGTTGGCCTTTATTGCCATGCCTGAGAAGGGTACTTGAGGGATCGATTTCCCTATTTATGCAGTGTCAAGCTAAGATCGCTTGAGGGCAAGTAAGAGCTAATCATGTGGGAGTTGATGAACCTCCATTTTGATTAATCTCTTGTCCCTTTTTGGTTCATTTTCGCTAATTCTCTTTTGATTAAGAGGGATTTGAACAAGTTTTGCCTCCTCCAAGGTCGTTGCCTTGTTTAATCCCCTTTTCAAATTTTTACAAGTGTTTTTCAAGTTATTCAAGGAAGAGGAGCAGCTAGTACATGAGAAAAGGCAATGCAACAATAAAGATAGTCATGCGAAGGCCCGAGGGAAGCAAGAGAGCATGAAACAAAAGAGGATTCAAGGGCACAGGACAGGCGACAACCATCGCACAGTCGACAACCGGCTATCGCCTGCCTACGGGAGAAGCCCCCGGTTCCAGGAGGTGGTGACGACTGGTCGCTCACCATTGCGACAGGTCACCGCTCGGGCGACCACCTCTCCCTTTTCCAGTTTTTGAGCCTATAAATACCTCGCTTTGCCTAATTTCGGGATTACGCTTAATTTCTCCCATAAAAAGCACTTTGAAACACTTTCTAGGTTTGATTTGGGGTTAAGGTAAGAATAGTGTTCTTAGATTATTGTTGATTGAAGATTTTGAAGACTTTCATTCTCCTTTCCATTGATCTAAGTTTGTTTTTCTTTCCCTCTGTAATAGCCTGACCTTAAATCATGTTTATTTATTTAATTAAGCCATGTTATTATTTTTCATATTTAATTATCTCATTTAATCATCTCGGTTGAGAGAATTCATTTGGGGCTCCACTTTGCAATTCGAGTTTCATTTATCGAAAATTTTCGGAAAAATTGATAGTAGGCCTCGATAATTATGATTTAAGTGATTCAATTATTTTTCATGACACCACAAGCATTTTAATCTCGCGCTTCGGAAAAAAAAAATAGACAAAAAAAAAATTTGTAAACGCGCGCGATTTCAGCTCTTTTCCGAACCCAAGCCCGTTTAAGGCCGATTTTGGCCCAACGAGACTTGGGTACATTTGTTTACCTAATTACCCTTAATTAGGCCTAATTTATACTTAGTAAAAAGTAGTTTTAGCACTTTAAATATCAATCAAGAATTTGTTTTTACTTCATTTTCCACCAAGCACATCTTCAAGCCATTTTCTCTCTCTTGTTCTCTCCTCCTTCTCTCTACCCAAGGCCAGCAGGCCCCACAGCCCCTATTGTGGTGTTTTCTAACCACTTTCCGGCTAGCCTTCGGTGAGGATTGCAACCCCCAACAACTTCCCTCCATTGGCTACCATCTTTCATCCTTAAAATCAGCAAACATCATCTCCATCACCACTTTTTTTTCAGGTTCAAAGTAAGTAGCTTTAATCTTGTTCTTTAGATTTATAGTTTTTGCTTCTTGTTTTGGTTGTTTTAATGATGGATCATGTTGTTTTGATTGAATTAAGAGTTATCTTGATGATGGATCATGGTGGAGTTGAAGTTGGATTATGCTAGGGTTAGGGTTACTTCTTAATCATGCTAGTTTAAGTTTGAAGTGATGGATTTGGATTATTTTGTATTTGATTTTGCAATCCTTATCATTATAAATGATTATGGTAATGTTTTTGTGCCTTTAGATGAATTAAAGAGTGATTTTGGTGGGTGGTTACATGAAGAAAAGATGAAACTGGGTGATTTAAGGCTGGGAAACAGACCCAAAATAGGGGTCTGTTTATGAATAAACTGGTACTTCGTGGGACATGAGAAAGTTATGATTTCTAGTATGAAGATACCTCAATGACTTAGCTTTTAATGGGCTCTGGAATTACTTAATTCCGGGTTGTATAGACAGAGTTATGGCCACTTTACTGAAGACTGCGCAGAATACATCGAAACTGGGAGCAGTTTTGAAGAGTGGACTTTGTGAAAACACTGAAATTGATTGGCTCATTAAAAATTTGTGATTTTTGACATGTCGATAGATAAATGAGTTATATTTCACATGCTTTTCGAATTGCCTTAACCCAAATTCTGTGGAAAACGTTATGGTCATTTTGCCACGACTGCGTAGATTCAACTGAAATTGTACATGTTTATGTTCTACCCTAATTTCAGGGACCTTACTATGTGAATCATGTTTTGTGTCCTAAGTAAAAGATTTAGTGGACATTATGAGCTTTTCCAATTGGGTTTTTACATCTTATTTAGAGGTCGAGAATGAACGATATGGATTTTCTAATGCAGATCATCAAACGGTAATATGAGTGAATACAGAAATCATGACATTTGAAAATATTTTCAGAAGTTTATATACAATCATGGATATTGCAAGGAAATTACAAAGTTTAGTGAGTTTAACAAGTGTGATTATGTATAGAAGCTTACTTGGGTTGAAAACCAAGTTAAATGAGCATGAAAATGAAATTTGGAAAGTGAGCAGAGTAATGACTCAAAATCAGTGTCCATCAAATCAAGCTGGTATTATTTGAGCTTTTACGAACCTCACAACACCTCTCCTAATATTAAGCCTTCTATTATCTATTTCAAAAGCATTACACTTTCTATTATCTATTTCGGAAATATCAGAAACCCATATTTCATTTATGTCAATTAAGATATTTTCATTATCATCACCTCAATCATTCCAATTTGGTCTATTTTGCTTCAGTTTGTTGTATTTTAAGTTCAACAACCCTAATTGATTTGTTTTTCAAATCATTTTGTTACAACTTATCTTATATTGAATTATTGGAATTGTGGAAGCTTTTTAATTAATCAATTTCCATTACAACGGGCGTAAATATTGTTCACTAACTGCATTTACCTATAATTACATTTCTTTAGCAAAATTAGGGCCTAGTCTATCGTTTCCATTGTGTATAAGTATTATCAAGTGAAATATTATTTTAAAGACTTCAGGTACGTCCATTGCCGGTATCTTTAGAAATCAAAGTTCATTTATTAAAGTATCATGTTTGGTAAGTATGCCAATGAATCAGTTCACACAGTGATTTATCAGTTATCAGTTAATTAGTGACCCCGTCATTTATCATCTATAGAGCATTCGCCCTTTAGTTACCCGTGCGGCTTCAGGCCAGGTCCCCGATCGGCGTAGCAGGTGTACACCTATCCATAGATCGTAACAGTATTAAGGGGTTCACTATCAGATAGTAATTAGCAATGCAGTTTTATGTTCATCTCA
Source organism: Lophocereus schottii (assembly GCA_002740545.1). Classification (NCBI taxonomy): domain Eukaryota; kingdom Viridiplantae; phylum Streptophyta; class Magnoliopsida; order Caryophyllales; family Cactaceae; genus Lophocereus; species Lophocereus schottii. The sequence continues at coordinate 24,219 of NCQV01019011.1, read as the reverse complement.
TTCCCTGTTTTAACCTTAAATGAATTATAAAGCGGGCCAAATTAGTGTTTCAATGATCATTTAACAATTCAGGAATGCATGACTGAGCTTCGGCTCACAGTTTGAAATGTTTTTCACGTTTTGTTTTAGGCAAATGCTCAGAGAATTGCCCTCATGCTAGCAAAGCAGCGGAAGAGAAGAAGTTGAGCAAGAAAATCTATATAAATCAGCAGTGATACAGTGTATGCATACTTTAAAGCTGTATTTTGAATTCTTTGGTGTATGAGGATATAGATTACATGGTGGCTTACGTTGGTTAACACTCGATTGTGAATGGATGATCATGTGTGAATGTGTATAGTTAAGGTTATGCTTAACTATGTTATTCCATGACACACACTTCAAGCCTTGTCCTTTGGGACGGCGGTAACGCCCCTATCATTGGATTTATCATATTACAATTGGGGATTTATTAAGGAGAATATAAACAGTGAAATATGTTTAATTTGGGGCGTTACAGATTTGGTATCAAGGCCAGGTTGGGATTTTTTTTATGGAATATAGAGTATAGAGTTAAGATACTGAGAAATTGGTTAGTGAGGATTGAGGATTATTATGATATCCTTGGAGATTTATGGCACTGGTAATGTCTGCTTATCTCACACATATTCTACTCGTATATTCTTATTTGTCAGATGGATCCATATAAGGTATATATAGTTTGATCCCAAGCAGTAGATTTGATGGAGATTTTAAACAACAGGTTAAAGATGTTACAATGCATTTAGTATGTATGGCCATATGAGCCACCCATCTGAATGGTATGTCATCCTTTAGCTGAAATTGTTTATTTTTGAGATACAAACCCTTATACTCCGGGCTTGTGGCCCGTAGAGTTTTGGTCTCCAGTGTGTAGCCGTTGAGCTTGATTTGATATCCTTTTATACTTCTATTCAATGCAGGGGATGTAATGTAAGGCTTTAAGCTTGGAAAATGGCCAATTTGCAGGCCAAACTCTGTCCGTTTTACCCCAGAAATTTCAGAATCACTAACACTCGTAGCCCTAGGGTTGGAGGTTATTATAGATGTGTCCTATGACAAATTTTGAGGTTAAATACATAGGGAAAACCAAGTATGGGCAGAATATACAAGTTTAATCAACTTGATAGTTTTGATCATTGTACAAGGACTGACTTTGAGATAACTTTTGCCTATGGTCACTATGATTTACACAAGGATCTTCCATCCTGACTTTAAGTTTTAGGAGATGTCATTTATATGAAACAAGTTTCAAGCGGATTAGAGGTCATTTGGTTCTTCAAAACTGTTAGACAAGTCAAAATCTGTAAATTGTGCAGAATCCTAAAACATAAGGTTAGAGTTTAGTCCAGTTACAGCCTATGCATTCTATTAGATAGAGATATTTTAGTTATTCTATATCAAAGTACAAAAAGTAAGCTTTCCAATGACCCATATTGCAGCACATTTGGAGACCAGTGGTTAATGAAATTTAGCCTAGAAGTCTGATGGTACAGACTATTCAAGTCAGTAGATACATACAACTTTGAGCTTATATTTCCTCATATTATGGGTGTCATTTTGTGCATTTCTTGGACCCAAGTGGCAATTACTTCAATATGCTTCATTGATTGCAAATATTTTCTTCTGTAACTCACGAATTTCATCTCAGTGAGCTACATGGGGGTTCTTGATGTAATATCTCCTGAATTATAGGATTTTAGAGAAGCTTATTCTATGGGACATAAGTTTTGAAACCATAACTATCGACGATTCCATACAAGAGAAAATAAGGACACATTAGAGAGACATTTTGCTTCAATCCATTGTAATTCAAGACCTGCTTAAATTGCCCAAACTCTTGCAAGCAGTCCATTAATTCCACCTCCATTTGTGAAGTAGACATTACTCTAGAAAATATTTCACTACACCTTCTGATAACATACCATCTACCATTGTCCTTATTAGATTATCAACTGTTGGATACTCCTCACTTTAACCAGGAGCTTCATCTTTTTGTCTTCATAGCATCTCCCCATCAGTTGCATTATCATTCACTCTCATGTTACATCTTCATCAGTTCCGGTCATCTTTTCCTATTTTTAAGAGCCCAATTGCTGCTAGTAGCTGGTTTATGATTGGGATGCACCCATATCAATAGATGATAATTTTGTAGTACGCCTGAATAGAAGGTAGATCTTAACTACACTTTGTATAGGGGTTGATTGTTCTTTGACTTGTGGAATCCATTGCTAAGGAAAATGCAATGTGTCTACCTTTTGGCTAATTCAATCTAAGTTTTCTATGGAAGATCACTTGCATAAAGCTTAAGTTTGACAATCAAAATCTTTTCCATGTATTTGGATTACGTCAGTGAGAAATTTTGATGGCCTACTACCCCTTGGAAAAATGCCTTCGGCTGATTCAAACTAAAGAACTCTAGAGTGCAAAGTATAACCCAGTGGAACCTGAAAAATAGATTCGAGGAGTAGAGGAAATTTTCTCTGTAATAGAGGTTCCAGGGGAGAAAAAGGTGAACATTGAAACATTTTATCTAACTGGTGAAACCGATATTTGATGAAACACTATTAAGAATAGACCCTTAGGGCCTGACTTCACTTGGAGCAGAATTACGAAAGAACTAACTACACCACTCCGGATTGCCAAGAGGGAACTAACAAATGCACGTGGTGTGCTAGCCCAGAGCATCTCACACTGCATGCTCTCAAAGACTGAAGATTTTAGATAAGGGCTCCCACCTCCAAGGCTCGCAGTTGTAGGAAGGTCGTAGGTTTTGAGCAAGAAGGATATTGCCACTTCTGGTGTAGTAGTTACTGGAACTCTCCTTTAATTTTGGAACCATTTTATGTATTAATTGATTCAGTTTCCACTCATTCATTTATATTCTCACGATCCACCATGCAAGTGAATCTTAAGAATAAAGAGGCAGAAACCAATTATGGAATCAAGTTATCCAATAATTGTAGAGTTGAGTGTTCTACCTCTCATAAACATGTGCCCATTACAGCTGGCGGGATAGTATTCCCTGGAGTTTTGATTCATTTTAACTCATCATAATTTGATATCAATCCAAAAATGAGCTGGTTGTGTACTTATAGGGTCAAGATAGATTGTGATTACCCTAAGGTTATTTCAAGAGATGAACAAGGGAGAGAAATATGTTTCATGGGCAAAGAAAGGAAAAATTTTGTACTTTGAATTATGTTACGGAAACAAATGAGCTCTTATGTCAAGGATATGTTGTGTATTGGTGTTATGCTATTAACATTCATCCTAAGGAAGGTAAAAGTAGAAGATATCCCTATAGTTTGCGAATTTATAGAGAGACATCGATTATGAGCTTGAATTAATCTCTTATGCTCAACCTATCTCCAACGCCCCATATCGTATAGCTCCAACTGAGCTTAGAAAACTGAAGATCCAGTTAGATAAGCTATTACAGAAAGTATTTATCAGACCATCCAAATGTTCTTCAATGGGATGCCTAGTTCTATTTGTAAAGAAGAAGAATTGAACCTTGTGATTATGTATTGATTACAGAGAGCTGAACAAGATCACCATCAAACACACATACCTATCACCCTAAGTAGATGACTTATTTGATCAACTGTAGGGAGCAGGAGTCTGATCTAAGATTAATTTGAGGTCAAGGTACCATCAACTTAGGATTATACCTGAAGACATTCCCAAAACCACACTAAGGATCACGTTTGGGTCACTATGAATTCATTGTGATGCCTTTTGGCCTAATCATGGCCCCGCGGCCTTTATGGATCTTATGAATAGAGTTTCATACCTTATTTAGACAAGTTTATGGTGGTGTTAACGAAAAGACATCTTGAATTACTCCAAGGATAGAGATAAGCATATTGTTCATTCGAGATAGTGTTACAGACCTTGAAGGGACATCAGTTACATAACAACCACAAAAAGCATGAGTACTGATTAGAAGCAATGGTATTTATGGAGCATATGGCTTCAAAGGAAGAAATTAAGGTTCATTTGCACAAGCTGAAAGCGGTTACAAAGTGCGAAACACCCACTAATGCATTAAGCCTCGAAACTGTTTGAGTTTAGCATGGACTTATTGAGTTTAGGAAGGATTTGACAAATATTGTCCTCCCTGACCAATTTGTCGAAGCAATACAAACTTAGCAAGAAGATAAAGTGGTGGCTTATGCCTTCTAATAGCTCAAGTCTTATGAGAAGAATTACGCTACCCATTTCTCTAGTTTTTGCATTGAAAATTTAGAGATATTACTTATATGGGGTACCATGCAAGAACCAATACTGATCATCAAAGCTTCAAGTACATCTTCACGTAGAAGAAGCTCCATCAGTTGTGGCAGATCCAATGTCAACCAAAAAAAGAGAAATATTGTGGCAGATGCCCTGAATAAGAAGGCACAACATACCTTGATTACTATAGTAATTACTCAACTGAATCTCTTGAGAGAGCTTGAGGACTTTGACATTCAATTAGCGTCGCACAGGAAGGCGAATGTTTAATGGCCGACACTTATTTTACAGCCCTCCCTAATGGAGGAAACTAGAGTGAATTAAGATAGTGATCTTGAGCTCCAAAGAGTAGAGCAGATCTTAAAGGAGGCTCACAACACTCGCTATTCGATGCATACAGGGGATACTAAGATGTGTAGAGATCTAAGGCAATATTTTTGTTGAAATAATGTAAAAAGAGAATTGCAAAATATGTGGATGAATGACTGATTTGCCAAAGGGCCAAAGTAGAACACCAACGCACCATAGGTGAATTGAGACCTTTAGAAATTCCCACTTGAAAGTGGGATTCAACTTTAATGAACTTTATCATGGGATTCCCTCCGATAGTGTCTAATAGAGATAAGAGATTTCAAGTCTATTTTGGTAAGCACTTCAAAGCACCTCTGGAACTAGATTGAACCTTAGCAGTTCTTATCATTCTGAAACGAATGGGCAAGAATCTAAAAATATCAATGGATCTAACTCTTCTGAGTTGGAGCCTGTAGTACTTCATGGCCTATAACCAACATTTGCATTTGAAGAAAGTATGGAACTCCCAGTGGTCAACGTTGTGATAACACTAGTAGAAAATCCTACATGAAACATCAGGATAAAATGACGGCAGACATTGACAACAAAATCATCTTTTAGGTCATGAAGATCTTCTTCAGCATTTAATAAGGCGGCATATCTCAAAAGACTCGTGAAAACATATTATTGGAATCAGCAGAAAAGCTATGTTGATAAAAGAATGAGAATCTTAGAATTTCTGATATATAACAAGATTCTTTAGAAACTTTCATCACCTAAGGGTATAAGAAGGTTGAACTGTGAACTAAATTAAGGCACGTACATAACGTATTCCTTACCTTGGAACTTAGGCAGTACGTTTCAGATTCTGCTCATGCTGTCATAATTGATAAAATCAAACCCATTGCAATCATTGAGGGTCTTATGTTTCAAGAACATTCGGTCTAGATATTAGATCACAAGATTCAACAGTTAAGCATCAAGCAGATATCTTTAACCAAATTACCTTCGACGAATCATACCTCCTTAGAAGCTACTTGAGAAACTGAGGAAGAAATGAAAGCCAAGTACCCAGACTTATCTGAGTTAACCATGCATGTTTTCATAAAGTTCATAAGTTTCGACAACGAAACTCTTTGAGGAGGGAAAGATGTAATAGCCCGACCCCAAATCATGTTTATTTATTTAATTAAGTCATGTTATTAATTTTTCACATTTATTTATCTCATTTAATCATCTCGGTTGGGAGAACTTATTTGGAGCTCCACTTTACAATTCGAGTTTCATTTATCGAAAATTTTCGGAAAAATTGATAGGAGGCCTCGATAATTATGATTTAAGTGATTAAATTATTTTTCATGACACCACAAGCATTTTAATCTCGTGCTTTAGAAAAAAAACCAAAAAAAAATAATTTGCAAACACACCCGGTTTCAGCTCTTTTCTGAACCCGAACCCATTTAAGATCGATTTCGGCCCAATGAGACTTGAGTACATTTGTTTAACTAATTACCCTTAATTAGGCCTAATTTATACTTACTAAAAAGTAGCTTTTAGCACTTTAAATATCAACCAAGTTTTTTTTCACTTCATTTTCCACCAAGCAAATATTCAAGTCACTTTCTCTCTCTTCTTTTCTCCTCCTTCTCTCTACCCAAGGCCAGTAGGCCCCCCAGCCCCTATTGTGGTGTTTTCCAGCCACTTTCTGGCTAGCCCCCGGTGAAGATTGCAACCCGCAACAATCTCCCTCTATTGGCTACCATCTTCCATCCTCAGAATCACCAAACATCATCTCCATCACCACTTTTTTTCAAGTTCAAAGTAAGTAGCTTTAATCTTGTTTTTTTGAATCTATGGTTTTTGCTTCTTGTTTATTTTCATGATAGATCATGTTGTTTTGATTGAATTAAGAGTTACCTTGATGATGGATCTTGGTGGAGTTGAAGTTGGATTATGCTAGGGTTAGGGTTACTTCTTAATCATGCTAGTTTAAGTTTAAAGCGATGGATTAGATTATTTTGTATTTGATTTTGCAATCCTTATCTTTATAAATGATTATGGTAATGTTGCTGTGGTTTTGGATGAACTAAAGAGTGATTTTAGAGGGTGGTTGCATGAAGAAAAGATGAAACTAGGTGATTTAAGGCTGGGAAACAGACCTAAGACAGGAGTCTATTTATGAATAAACTGGTATTTCATGAGAAATGGGAAAATTATGATTTGTGGTTTGAAGATACCTCAATGAGTTAGCTTTCAATGGGCTCTGGAATTACTTAATTCCGAGTTCTATAGACAAAGTTATGGCCACTTTACTGAAGATTGCGTAGAATACATCGAAACTGGGAGCAGTTTTGAACAGTGGACTTTACGAAAAAACTGGTATTGATTGCTTATTGAAAATTTGTGATTTTGATGTGCGCAATGAGTTAGCTTTCACATGCTTTTTGAATCGCCTTAATCCGAGTTCAGTGGAAAACGTTATGATCGTTTTGCTACAACTCCGTAGATTGAACTAAAATTGTGCACGTCTGTGTTCTACCCTAATTTTAGGGACTTACTATGGGAATCATGCTTTGTGTCCTAAATAAAAGTTTTAGGGGACATTATGAGCTTTTCATATTGGAATTTTACATCTTATTTGGAGGTCAGGAGTGAAAGATATGGATTTTCTAATGCAGATCATCAAACGGTAATATGAGTAAATACAGAAATCGTGACATTTGAAAATATTTTCAAAAATGTCTATATAATTATGGGTATTGCAAGGAAATTACAAAGTGTAGTGAGTTCAACAAGTGTGATTATGTATAGAAGCTTACTTGGTTAAATGAGCATGAAAATGAAATTTGGGAAGTGAGTAGAGTAATGACTCAAAATCAGTGTCCGTCGAACCAAGCTATTGTTATTTGAGCTTTTATGAACCTCACAACACCTCTCCTGACATTAAGCCTTCTATTATCCACTTCAGAAGCATTACACTTTCCATTATCCATTTCGGAAATATCAAAAAATCATATTTTATTTATATTAATTAAGATCTTTTAATTATCACCTCAATCATTCCAATTTCATCTATTTTGTTTCAGTTTGTCATATTTCAAGTTCAATAACCCTAATTGATTTATTTTTCAAATCATTTTGTTGTAACTTATCTTATATTGAATTATTGGAATTGTGAAAGCTTTTTAATTAGTCAATTTTCATTACAACAGGAGTAAATATTGTTTACTAACTGCGTTTACCTATAATTATATTTCTTTAGCAGAATCGGGGCGTAGTCCATCATTTTCATTGTGCATAAGTATTATCAAGTGAAATATCATTTTAAAGGCTTCAAGTACGTCCATTGTCTGTCTCTTTAGAAATCAGAGTTCATTTATCAAAGTATCATGTTTGGTAAGTATATCAATGAATCCGTTTACACAGTCATGTATCAGTTATCAGTTAATTAGTGACCCTGTCAGTTATCATCTATCGGGCATTCGCCCTTCAGTTACCCACACAGCTTCAGGCCAGGTCCCCGATTAGCTTGGCAGGTGTACACCTATCCATAGATCGTAACAGTATCAAGGGGTTCACTATCAGATAATAATTAGTAATGTAGTTTTATATTCATCTCATTCCCTGTTTTGACCTTAAATGAATTGCAAAGCGGGCCCAATTAGTGTTTCAATGATCATTTAACAATTCAGGAATGCATGCACTGAGCTTTGACTCACAGTTTGAAATGTTTTTCATGTTTTGTTTTAGGCAAATGCTCAGAGAATTGCCCTCATGCTAGCAAAGTAGTGAAAGAAAATAAGTTAAGTAAGGAAATCTGTATGAATCAGCGATGATACAACATATGCATACTTTAAAGCTACATTTTGAATTCTTTGGTGTATAAGGATGTAGATTACATGGTGAATTATCTTACTACGGTTTATAAACCTTACATTGGTTAACACTTGATTGTGAATGGATGATCATGTGTGAATGTGTATGGTTGAGGTTATGCTTAACTATGTTATTCCAGGACACATACTTCAAGCCTTATCCTTTGGGACGGTGGTAACGCCCTTATCATTGGATTTATCAGATTACAAATTTACAATTGAGTGATTTATTAAGGAGAATATAAACAATGAAACATGTTTAATTTGGGGCGTTACACCCTCTCTTTTCCTCTTTACTTGGTTTTGCTTAGTTATTTGATTATGCCTGGTTGTGATTGTTCGATTGTTATAATATTGATTAGTGAGCAGTTTTCCTTAACTTGGGCTGGGGATTAGGAGCTAGGATGGCATAATAAGCTTGGGGTGATCTTATCTTACCTTAATTTTCAAGTTATGTAGGGGTCTCATTCTCTACCCACCAAGTGTTCGATGAAATGCCCGAAGGACATTCCATCCAATACATGGAGCAAATAACCACGCTGAGATGTGGTTATTCATCCTACGTGGATAAAAGAAGAAAGAACAAGCATTGGGTATGAAAATAATCCAAAGCCTTGCTAGGTGCAAATTGGTCTTCTTCAACCTCAACCTTCGAGCCACTATGAAAGTAGATGGGCTTGCGGATTAAGGTTCCCTTTACTTTCTGAAAGGAGGTTTAGGCGGCCCTAAACAAGCTAATCACCCCCTTACGATCACTCGTGAATTAAGCCAAGTTTAGGAATCGACTAATCCTCGACCCTAGTCCTTCTCCTATTAAATTTTAGACCCGTATTTTGCCTAGTTTTCTTTCCTTCTTTCTCAAACTTACCCTTTACCCCTCTAGATTCAATCTAATCACTAGTTAGGTGTCCTAAGTCTTGTTCTCAGTGGACGATATAAGTACATGGTTGTAAACCATTTACTTGCAGCATAAATTTAAAGCTTATTTCCAAACAAACAGCTTGTCATACATGTCAAGCAATTGCGCAAATTTTTTTATGTTTTGCAGATTCGTCATTTGAAATGTCAGATGTTTCAGGCTTTGGACTAAAGGGATTATTTTTTGTATGACTTGCCGCAAGTAATACAAAAGTTTTCTCTCATCCTTGAACGAGTAAACCGAGCATACCCGAAATTTGTATACCTACATTTCGAGACTAAAATAAATTAGACAAGAAATTAAAAAACAAATTCAATATTTTATTTTATATCAAAGAATGGGTACAATTTTTATATAATTGTTACAAGAGCAAGTATAATAAATCCTCTGATTTGATCTTCTTGAATAGTCTTGAATGCATTTAATCTTAGGAGAAGGTTTAAAGGCCTTAATCACATTCGGGATAAGTAGTTTAATCTCGATGAGTAGGTAGCACATTTGTAGCATGCCTGTTGTCTTCTTCTAGAGAGAATTCCTGTGCTCTTGTCTGTTCTTCCAAATGCAGGTCTTTCAATGAGGGGTAGCCCCCTCTTCATAGAGAAATTAGAGCTAGAGTTTTCCTCCTAATTATCTCCATTACAAATAATTATTTATTTTCTACATCATTTGTGACATGTAGCATTTCTGTAATTAGCCGCAACACATTTCCACTAAATATTTAATTTAACGGAATGCAGTAATTGGTTTAACACGTGGCATACTGTAATTAGCCAAATAAAGCTATTGGATTTTCCACATGGTAGGTCTTGGTTGGTTAAAGAAAATTTCAAGGATAAAATTAAATAAGACAAGAAATATGGACAAATTTAATTTGTATAGATTTCAAAAGGTATGGGTACAATCTCTGTATATTTCTTACGAGATAAACAAATAAATAATTCCTCTTATTCGTTCTCTGATGTGTACTTGAAAGAGGACCAATTGACTTGAACTTCGATCAATTGATTGATTTAACTTCCTTTGAATGAATTTCAATGAATTTGATCTTGTGAGAAGGCCTAAGTGGCCTAATATCAATTAAGACGAGTATTTTGGATCTTTTTTGATAGTAGACAGCACATGCTTTGACTGTGAAAGTTCTATAATTCCCTCCTCAAGAATGTTCTTAAGCGTTTTTGGAGCATCATGCTCAAAATGGTGATATTCGTTATCATCAGAATCTCTAAGCATGGAGTTTCTATTGGCAATTCCAAAAATACATCATCGTTTAGCCGCCCTCCATAGTTAGCAATTGTAAGCTCTATATCAAGAGCTCATCTTGCCAATTCTTGGAATGTCGTAGGCTTGTTAGCTTGCATAGCATGCAGTATATCCCTATCCATCCCTTGAGCACAAATGTCAATAGCAGAGGTATCGGATAAGTGATATTTACACTTCAGAGCGAGAGCACGCCAACGATTAATGTAATCAATAACCGGCTCAATATTTTGTTGCCTAGTGTTAGTCAATTCTTCGATACCGATTATGCAGCACATGTTATAAAGGCGATTCAAGAACTCACTTTTTATTTGCCCCCAACTATGAATGGATCCCGAAGCAAGGCGTATAAACCAATCAAATGCAATGGCATAACTTACTTTCATATTTCTCACAACAAAAATCCTCAAATCAAGCACCAAACCTCCTTTTTAACTTTGAAAATTATTAAAATTTCTCACTTAATATTATCTTACCAAACCTTAGAAATTGGGAGTTATAATTCAACCTCTCTCCAAAATTCGAACAATGGGAGAGATTACGAAAAAACCTAAAACAAAACTCAAAAATTCATAACTCAGTCAATGCACACGCAAAATTCATGAAAATTTGTATGAAATTGCTAAATATTATATAAAAGATATACTAAAATTTTCATAATTTGTGTTGAATCCAATAATTTACGAAACTTAAAACAATGACCAAAATTATGCACTGCACAGGGTAGGTTTAATAAAAAATTCATAACTTAGAACATGCACATATAAAATTTATGAAATTTTACAAGAAATTGTAAACTATTATGAGTAATCTACAGTAAATGTTTTTCGATTTTCATCCAAGCCCAATCTTCCTAGAAATTAAAATAATGGCCGCAAATACAACTAAAATGGGGTAGTTTTAAGCGAAACTTCATAACTCATAAAATACACTTTCAAAATGTATGAAAATTTTTGTAGAATTTTCAAATTATATAGGGAAGCTACAGTAAAATTTTTAGAACTTTTGGCTAACCAAATAATTCCTGAAAATTATAATAGGCATTAAATTTGTGCAAAATTTGAAAATTCAAATATTTTTTCCATTTTCGTTCTTCTAATCTAAATATTTTGTGAGAGAACCCATAACTTGCTGAATATAAGATGCAATTCACAACACAACCTCAATTTTACATCACCCATAACACAACCTCAATTTCACATCACCCACAACACAATCTCAATTTCACCAATTATATCAAGACACCAAAATCAATGCTCCGATCATCTTTAAATATTCATATAAATCCAAATAAATTTATTAATTTCACTAATTGAGAAAATAATTCAAGCACATGTGAAAGAGGGTGAAAAAGGTTTGATTTTTACCTTGAGAAACCTGATGAAATAGGCAAGAAGAAGAAGAAAGTGAGTGATGGTGGTGGTCAGCTAGGTTGCCGGTGAGCTCTGATGGCGGCGGTAGGGCTAGTAAGCTAGCAGGTGGGAGCAACCAGTAGAGAAGGGGTGGAGGAGGAGAGATAAAATGGTCGTTTCGGATTTTTTTTGGGTTTTGATCAATTAACTGTATTTTAGTTCCTTCCATTTCTTTTTTTTTTTTGGTTCCCTGGATTATGTTTACAGTGGCGGCTGCTTCTTTGATTTTTTGATCACTTTACTTTCTTTTTCCTTTTAATTAACAAATTAGCTAATTAGTTTGAGTGATGTAATTGGTTAGTCATTTATCCATTTACTTAATTATTTTAAATCATCCCAAATTAAGTAGGAAGACTTAGACATGTATTTTATAAACTGATTCTAGTGATTTATATGCATACTCTTCTAGATCCTCAATATTACATTATTATTTAGTTTAATACGTAACTAGCTTGGCATTTATAGAATTTAAAGACAATGAAAATGATGTCACTCTATCCTTGTAAACGATATAACTTTTAAATATCGAATTGAATTGGGCACACTCTATTTTTAATAAACTTGATTAAGTGAGAGTAATTAAAACAAATTAGATTCGAGCTACTACAGTCTTCCCCTGTTAGAAGAAATTTCGTCCTCAAACCTTGAAATTCAATATAAATTTGCCCTAAAAATAATGGAAAAAAATTTAATCGTCATGTCCAACATGATGGATTTTATAATCTTCAAAAAAATATGATTTGGCAAATGACTTTGTGCTGAAGACACAAGTTTATTAATTTGCTTGTTTTGTGCTGAAGCATGTGCTTGTGTGTCATATTATTCGTTGCTCTTAGATAACCTTTCATGTTGGGGCTTGATATCTTCCTAAAAGTTGAGAAATTAACGGTATGATGCATCATATGAGCAAGGTGCTTGGAAATCTTTAGCAAAGTGCACTTTTAGCCCTTCATCATTTGAGGATCTCAATCACCCATGGGATTGAGCTTCCATGCCATTTGATTTGATAAATGTTGGCCCCAAAGTCATTTTGATGTAATTTACAGTCACATAATGATTATGGTGTTGAGGCCTTATGCTCTTATGTTTGTACAGTTTTAGAACCAGCATACTTATAACCTACTAGAATGGGTAAACATGAGAAAACTGATCATTAGCATCACGTTACTTAAAACCATACCATATGCCAATAGTGTCTTACTACTCTTTACTAAGGTAGCACATGATATATTAAAGAAATACAATGTTGTGAAATTATGAGTACATGAAAAGGAATGGTAACAGTTATGGAAAATGCCCCATCGACTTCGAACTCAAAGCCATCAGGTGAGCAAACGAAAAGTGATTTATCATGTTGGGAAGGAAAGGAATGAAAGGAAAGCTCAAGTTTAAGGAGAAAAGAAGGATGATGGTGGCGTGTGGAAGGAAAGGGCGAGCTTTGAAAAAGGAAACACAAAAATAGAAATTGAGAGATCGATAGAACTGAAACGATTTTTAGATAGATTTTACCACTAAGAATTACTTTAGGGCCCTTGATCTTTTATCAGGATATAGATTTTACCACCTAACTAAGACCAAGACTCACTTGATCACCACTCTAATTAGACTAATTAGAGATAAGCGAGTAGAGAGTTCAAGGTAACAACATTGAAGAGTTTCAAACTCAACTTCAGATTTCAAATATTCATCACCCATTACAAAAGGAATGGCTAGGCTATTTATAAGCACACCTAAGCCCCTCTCCCCCCTCGCTAGGCAACCTTTAAGAGATTACTTAATGATTAGGAAACTCACTAAGTATACTTACTTAACTAAATTACATAGTTTGCCTCTAAACTATGCTAAACATGATCAAAATGCTTAATAACTAACAAAATGATTAACTAAACTTCTTCCTTGATTATCCTTGGGTAGTTAGTCATGTTTTCCTCCCTTGGAAGGCTTTCTCCCACAGCTACCACATCAAACGAACAAGGGTTGTATATGTATGCGACCTCATACCATGGTGTTTAAATGCTAGCTTACAAAATGGATTATTCTCCTTAACCCACGTGGCACTTCCCCCATGAATGAGTCACATAATGACTAAGCATCACTAGACAGCAAAGTAAGCACAAAGGTTACTGAAGAAAGCCCACCTAAAAGGGTAAACCCTCTAGGCTAAGAAACCGGCTGTGAATAGGCGCACGTGGCTCAGTGTTTGCTCGTATTGGGCCACCTCATTTTAATGAGTAATCTTAGGTTTCCTTCCATATGGGGAAACCTCAAGATGTCAGCAAATCCCCCCATTTAGGAAATCGGCATTTGCAGATTATCAATAGGCTCAATTAGCTTGATTAATCCAATCTTGCATCGTTAGGCGCAAAACGAGCTGCTTGACTTGTCAGGCTAGACCAGGCGACTCACCTTATTTTTCTTGGACCTTACTTGAACATTTTCTTGGCTACTTAACATCCTAAACTAACTAACAAAAAAATAATTACACAATTTAGATGTCATTTAGTCTAGAAAATGACAAAAACAAAACCAGGAACATGTGCCTGGAATTAACCCGGCTAGTATCTCATTTGGAGCTTGCGAAACATGACTCTTTCCTTGGACTTGGACTTAGTTACTTAAACTACCTTGACTAGGAGGGGTTATTTGGGGCATGTCAGGTTGATTTCCATCATCCTCCCCTTGTTTGACAAGATTTGACCTCAGATCTTATAGGTAGCCATCTTCTTCATATGGACTCAGATCGGCTACGTTGCACGTAGCTGAAACTCCATCATCCCGAGGGAGATCCACCCTGTATGCATTATCATTGATGTGTTCAAGGATCTCGAATGGACCATTCACACTTGGCATAAGCTCACTTTTACGTCTTGCTGGACAACGCTCTTTGCGGAGATGGATCCACACTAAATCTGGAACACTTTCTTCTTCTTTTTCCTGCTAGCGTGAGCAGAATAAGACAAGTTAGATTGTTTAATTTTACCTCTAACTTACTCGTGCAGTTTTTGAATCTCCTTGACTTGTTGATCGGCATCTACACTCAACTTCTGATCCAATGGCCGTGGCGTCAAATCTTAGGGAGTTATTGGGTCAATCTCACATACTACCTTAAATGGTGACAAGCCCGTTGCTTTGCTAGGGGCTCGATTATAGGTAAATTCTATGTGTGGTAACGAGAGGCCCCATGCTTTCTTGGACTGAGGTGAAATTAAAGTCCTTAGGAGTGTTCCAAAGGTTCGATTTGTTACCTCAGTTTGTCTGTCAGTCTGGGAATGACACATCGTGTTGTACTTGAGTTTTATTCCCAGTTTCTTCCACAGGGTGACCCAGAAATGACTTTAAAATGTAGTATCTTGATCTAAAACAATAGATTGAGGAACACCATGTAGTCTAGTCACTTCCTTGAAATACAGCTCTGCAATATTGGTAGCATCATTGGTTTTGTTGTTGTCTATAAAGTGGGCCATCTTCGAAAATCGATCTACCACCACGAAAATTGAATCCTTGCCCCGTTGTGTTCTAGGTAAGCCTAGAATGAAGTCTATACTCATGTCAACCCACGGCTGGCTTGGAACTAGTAATGGTGTGTATAACCCTTGAGGGAGTAAGTGGCTTTTAGCCACTTGACACATTGCACACTATTTCAAAAAGTCTTGTACATCTTTACTCATCTCGAGACAAAAATAATGCTCTTTCAAAATGGTAAGGGTTTTAATCTCATCATAATGACTAGCTAAAGAGCCCTATGAACTTCCCGAATCCGAAGCTCCCGGTGCTGCGCTTAGGTACACACAGGCGTGCACCTTTAAAAAGAAAACCTTCTTGGATCAAATAATCCTCTTTGGGGTGCTTTTAACATGCACCATAGAGCTCCCTAAGGTCATCATCTTTTGAATATAATAGTTTTAGATGCTTAAAACCTAGTACACAAGCATTTAACTGGAACAATAATAGATATCTTCTCGATAAGGCATCAGTGCCTTTGTTGAGCTTCTCTGACTTATGCTGAATAATGAAATGAAATGATTGGAGAAACTCAACCCATTTGGCATGCCTGGAGTTTAATTTGTGCTGACCTTGAATATATTTCAAAGCCTTGTGATCAGAATGTAATATAAACTCACTGGCCATGATATAGTGACTCCAATGCTCTAAATAACGAACAATGGCATAAAATTCTTTATCGTAAGTGGAGTATTTCCACCTTGAATCGCATAATTTCTCACTAAAGAAGGCTAATGGTTTGCTTTCTTGAGTAAGAACTCCACCGATACCAATGTCAGATGCGTCGCACTCAACCTCCAATACTTTATCAAAACAGGGAAGAGCTAGCACTGGTGCTTGCGTTAGCTTGTCTTTCACGTCCTCAAAGGCTGTTTGTTCCTTATTGTCCATCCAAAAGATGTGCCTTTAAGCACTTCAGTCATTGGCAATGTAATGGTGCTGAAATTCCAAATGAAATGCCGGTAAAAGGAAGCGAGTCCGTGAATACTACGGACATCGCGAATGCTCTTCAGCGTGGGCCAACTCCGAATTGCTCGACCTTAGCTTCATCTGCCTAATCCCTTTAGCAGTCATGATATATCCCATAAAAGTTACCTTATTAGTGAAAAAGGAACACTTTTTGAGATTCCCGTATAGCTTTTCATATTCTAGCAGCATCATCATCTTCGTCAAATGATTTTGGTGCTCTTTCTCATCTTTGCTGAAGATTAATATGTCATCAAAATAAACAACAATGAACTTGTCGATATAAGGTTTGAATACTTGATTCATCAACCTTATAAAGGTGCTCGGTGCGTTTGACAAATCGAACGGCATAACCAACCACTCGAATAATCTACCCTTTGTCTTGGAAGGGGTCTTCCATTCATCACCTTCTCTGATTCTGATTTGATAATAACCGCTTTGAAAATCAATCTTGGAATATACCCTCAAGCAATGTAACTCATCAAGCATATCTTCAAGTCTTGGTATCGGATACAGGTACTTGATACTGATTTTATTTATTGCTTGACTATCGAGACACATACGTATACTCCCATCTTTCTTGAGCATGGGGAATGCAGGAATGGGGCATGGGCTAAGGGATTCCCGAACTAATCCTTTAGCCATCAACTCTTCTACTTGCCTCTGAATCTCAGAAGTATCTTCAGGGTTCATTCGGTAAGCTAGTTTATTCGGAAGACTTAATCCAGGTCCTAGGTTAATATGATGCTGGATATCCCGTTTCGGGGGCAATTCAGAAGGTATCTCTTCGGGGAACACATGACTAAATCATTTGAGTAACGACTTAGCTATTAGTTGATTTGGTAAGGGGGAATCGAATTCTTCCTATGAGGCTAGAATCCACTCTTTGAAAGCTCAAAACTCATGGTGAAAGGCTTTCAGAAGGGGTTCACTACACGTAAATAGCAATTCTGATTTTTCTAGTTGTTTTTGTGGTTCGCGTTTGGAAAGTTCGGAAGGGGCTAATGGCTCCAAGGTGATTTTTTCCCTCCTTTGGAGAAGGAATTGGTATTCAGGAACCCACTATGCATCACTTTTCAATCGCACATCCATGAACGACCCAGTAAAATATGGCATGCATCCATCGGGATCACATCGCACCAAAGTTCATCATGATAATTCTTCCCGATTGAAAACGATATCAAACACCGGGAATTTACCCGAAGGCCTTTACTTCGACTTAGCCACTGGGTGTTGTAAGGGTGAGGTGTGCTGTGGCCTGGAGGCCCAATTTCTCAATCATGCTCAATGATACGACGTTAGCACAGTTGCCTTTGTCAATTATAAACGAGCATACTTTTCCTTCAACGGTTCAATGGGAATGAAAGATGTTTTTCCGTTGTCCATCCTTAACCCCTCGTTGGGTACTTAGTACTCTTCGAAGTACTAACATTTCTCCTTCATCTGCAGCTTCTTCAACTNCCTCCTATTCTTCTCCCAGTTCTTCTTCTTCATTCTCTTTCTATTCTTCCTCATTATCTTCCTCTCTTATTGCGTCCCATTCAGCAAGAGTAATGGTCCTTTGGATAATCAGAAGCGATATGCCTAAGTCTCTGACACTTAAAACAGCGTCGATTAGTCATTGGAAATTGATGTGAACGTTCTTGACTGGGCTGGGGCCATGTCTGGGGGTATGGTGGTCGTGGCGTAGGCTGGGTTCTTTCAGGAGATTGGGTTCTTTGTGGCACAGGGGAAGATGGCATTTGCGGTGTTTGTTTAGGAGGGAAATTTGGACTTCCCTTGTTTGAAGGTTGAGTTCGAATTGGAGGCTTCGAGAATTCACATTTAAATGGCTTGTTTTGAAGTTGTTGCTCAACCTTATGCACTAGCACGCATACTTCATCAAACATGGTGTACTGTTGCAGTTCCACAACGTTAGAATACCTATGATCAAGACCACCCAAGTATCTAACAATTGTTTGCTCTTCAGGCTCTTATATGTCACACTTGATCAGGAGCTTTTTAAAATTCTCTTGTGTATTCTTCAACAGTTAGATTCCCTTGAGTCAAATTATACAACTGGGAATAACTGTCCTGAATATACGTTGCTGGATGGAACCAGGACTTTAATTTTGATTTCATCTTTTCCCTGGTTCGAATCTTACCTTTTCTGTTCTTGCTTCACATGGCACAAAGATTTGTCCACCATAAGCATGCATACTTTCATAATCTAAGCACAACTAGCTTCACTTTCTTACCTTCTAGAATGTCTTTGTAATCAAAACTTCGCTCAATGGTGTGTAACCACTTCAGAAACTCATCAGGATCTAATTTACCCTCGAACTCAAGAATTTTAATTTTGAAATCATTAGAGTTGCTGGATGCTCTTCTAGCTTCTCTAAATCTTCTTAGAGGCTCTTCTTCACTTGACGAACTGACCAAGTTACTTGCTTCTTCATCGCCATGAACTAATCCAGATGGATTTCACGCGCCTTCTGCTTGTGTTTCATGGTACTCCCCAACTATTTTCGCAAGTACTCATTCTGACTTTTCAATTCTTCTTTCTAATTCTTTAACTCTTCATTGGTTGAAGTCATAGCTTGGTAGTTCTTCATGAGGGCCTCGAACTTCTCTTTGACAGTCATGCTAATCACATTGATCGTAGGCGAAAAACCATGGCTGTGTTTGTGTTTTTGGGATTTTATAGCATAATAGGAAGAGGTAAGTGAGTAGGGATTGATTTCAGGCCAAGGATAAAACTTAGCTCTGATACCAAATATGATGTATCATGATGGGAAGGAAAGGAAAGAAAGGAAAGCTCAAGTTTAAGGAGAAAAGAAGGATGATGGTGGCGTCTGGAAGGGAAGGACGTGCCTTGAAAAAAGAAATAGAAAACTAGAAATTGAGAGATTGATAGAACTGAAACAATTCTTAGATATAGATTTCACCACTAAGAATTGTTTCAGGGCCCTTGATCTTTGGTTAGGATACAGATTTCACCACCTAACTAAGACCAAGACTCACTTGATCAGCACTCTAATTGGCTGGAGATAAGCAAGCAGAGAATTCAAGGTAACAACATTGAGGAGTATCAAACTCAACTTCAGATTTTAAATATTCATCACATATTATAAAAGGAATGGCTAGGCTATTTATAAGCATCCCCAAGCCCCTTTGCTCCATCACTTAGGTAACCTTTAGGAGGTTACTTGATGATTAGGAAACTCACTAAGTATACTTACTGAACTAAATTACATAGTTTGCCTCTAAACTATGCTAAACATGAACAAAAAGCTTAATAACTAACAAAAAGATTGACTAAACTTCATCCTTGATGATCCTTGGCTGGTTAGTCATGTTTTCCTCCCTTGGAAGGTTTTCTCCCATTGCTTCTACATCAAAAAAACAAGGGTTGTACATGTATGCCACCTCATGCCATGTTGTTCGAATGCTAACTTCCAAAATGGCTTATTCTTCTTAACCCACGTGGCACTTCCTCCATAAAAGAGTCACATAATGACTAAGAATCACTAGATAGCAAAGTAAGAGCAAAGGATGGTGAAGAAAACTCACCTAAGAGGGTAAACCCTCTAGCCTAAGAAACCGGCTGTGAATAGGCGCACGTGGCTCCATATTTGCTCCTATTGGGCCACCTCATTTTGATGAGTCATCTTAAGCTTCCTTCCATGGGGGGAAACCTCAATCTGTCAGCAAACCCCCCCATTTGAGAAATCTGGATTTGCACATTATTAGGATGCTCAATTGGCTTGATTAATCCAACCGTGCATCATTAGGTGCAAAACAGGCTGCTTGACTTGGTAGGCTAGACTAGGAAACTTATCTTGTCTTTCTTGGACCTTGCTTAACATGTTGGCTGCTTGACATCCTAAACTAATAAAAAAAGAATTGCACTACTTGGATGTCATTTCATCTTAAAAATAACAAACACAATACTGGGTACATGTGCTATAATTAACCCGGCTACTATCTCATTTAGAGCTTGCAAAAAATGACTTGCTCCTTGGACTTGGTCACTTGAACTACCTTGACTAGGAGGACTTGCTTAGAATGTGTCAGGTTGATTTCCATCAAAAAAGGGTGGCTATAAAGAATGATTGTAACTAGGACAGTGGGAGGTGTGTCATTGAATGAATCAAAATTCTCAAATGTAGATAAGAAAATGTTGACATCTAATAAGTAAAAGGTTTAGCATGACATCAATTAAGCAACGATGGGCACAACCAAGGACTTTAAAGATAAATGACAATGTAAATTAAGCATACGCCAACATTAATACTAGCAAGGGATGAAATAAAGACTTTGAAGGTAATAAGTGGCCAACTAGAATACATGGTCATTCATGCCATCAATGCATATGAATAAAGTTCAAGAAGGTGATATTATAGGGTAATATCATTATTTATAAGAAATGAAGTGACCACACCATTATGGGTGGTAGGATCAAGGTAATAGAATATTTCTTCCAGTCAATAGTTAGATTGTATCTTTTAGTTAGAGTGAGTTATACAAACATATAACTATGAACCAGGGTCAAGCAAGGCTTCATACAAAAGCACACTTTTGATGAAATGGGAAACAGGTTACGGTGACAAAAGTATTAGGGTTCCAACAATTGTTGGCGATTGAAAAGAAGTGTATTCAGTTGAAAACAATGCATTTAATTGGGAAGAAATACATCATTTGGATGTAATAAGGTCCATAGACAAACTCAGTCATGATAGAAGGGAATCACGGGTGTTCTGAGGATGTATAATTCTTTGAAGGTATACAATGGAAAATAACATGTGGAAAGGCAAATTTTAAAGATTAGATTTTTTCATATCAATGAGAATGAAACTTATAATTCATGAGATTAATGAATATTGGGTATCTTAAAGGAAGGGCGCCAATGTAAAAGACGAGATTTATTTTGCAACTATGGACGTTAATCAAAACCATTCAAGTAAATCATTTAGATTAATAAATTATGGAGAAATAGAGACAGAATGTTGATGATGAAACTAAAAATGATGAAGGAGAGGTATGTAAATATTGAGACTAATAGTAATGGGAATATTTCTTATGGAAATCATTATTTCAAAGAATAGATAGCATAATATGGAATGACTAGCGATGAAAGATGAGGTGGAACAAAAATGACCCTAACCATTAACAGCGCAGCAATGGATGACAACAAGGATCAAATATTTCAAAAGTTTAATTACACAAAAGAAAAGAAGGCAGTCAACATTGATTTAAGAGCCTAACAAGTGGTAAGGATGGGTCGTTTAAAATTATGATCAAATGGTTAAGAGGTATGCCAAATACCACCATCTTCAAGGAATAGAATGTCAAAGGTGTTGATATGAAATAAATCCCTACGGTGGTCCCTTTATGTAAGTATTTTTTTCCCCTTCCTATGATTCCTATTTGGAAGATGAACTGTTCAAATGGTTGTAGGCCAATACAATTATAATTGGCTATAGATAAAAACTTAGTGAATGTGTCGTGTAAGTTGATGACAAAACTAGGTACAAATTGATGGGACAAAGACTTTTGCTAAAGTAACTTTCATTGGTTATGAAAGAATCCATATATAGGCCTATGTGATGAAAAGGGCAGAAATCATGATGGTTTCTAATTTATTCCCAAGGATTAAGGAGTAAATCAAAGTGGTAAGGTTATACACATGAAGAGCTTATAGGAGCACCAATAGGAATATTACAAATGATGCAAGGAACAAAGTTGTCTTACACTTAAAACATTGTCTTACAAACTTACGTCACAGTCACAAAGGCATATAGTTAGCAACCTTGGGAAGGGCTTATAAATAGGGATATACTTTACTCATGAGCTTCTTTAATTTGAATTCAGTTATATGAGAGGGAAAATCCATTTTAGCATAATTAATTCAAGAATAGTGTCAAAAGAAAATAACAAGCATTGAGGTCAGTTATAAACAATATAAGTCATGT
>NCQV01018858.1:7767-18754 GCA_002740545.1 Lophocereus schottii | reverse complement strand
TTTTATCCATGAAATTTATATTGATAGTTGTCACCTTTTTAAATGTACATGATAGTTGTCACCTTTCCTGATCTAAACTCTAAAACCCTAAACCCTAAACCTTAACCGTAAATGGTAAACCATGGATTCACAATGTGGCCGGACCACGATGAAACGACCGCAGTGGAAAGGTTTCGGAGTTGAACAAACCGCATTTTCATGCAGCGATAGCTTCGATATGGAATGCGATTACCGTGTTAGGGCAATTTTGCTGTAGCACTACCGAAACTGAAATCACGACCGCAACCGCATTTTGAATCCTTGTGATAAACCCTAAACCCTAACCTAAACACTAGACCCTAAACCCTAAACCATAAAACCTAAACCTTGGCGTAAATCCTAAACCCTAAACCCTAACCCTATCCTAAACCCTAACCCTATCCTAAACCCTGAACCCTTACCCAAACCTAAACCATAAACGATAGACCCTAACCCTTAACCTTGAACCTGAAACCCTAAACCATAAATCTTAAGCCCTAAACTCTAACTAGAAGGCAACATGCCGGTGGTGGGGGCCGGCAGCCGGCGCTAAGGCGTGGCACAGCGATTTGTCCAGGGTTTGAGTGCAGATGAAACGCAACGAAATGGAGAAATGGAAGAGCGCGACTTGTTTCAAGATGTATTTTGCAAAACATTTTTCTTTTTCTTTGGGTTAAAATAAAACAAATTCCTATGGGATTAGGAACTTAGTACCTCCCATACATAAGGGGGTTCCTAGGAGTTGGAAGGGAACTTGAAACCTGAGGGTATCAAGCCTTTTTTCTTGAAAACACTCACCAAATAATAAGAAACAGAACTTGAACCTTCATATTTCAAGTTTCATTTCAATTTTCCTCACCAAATAGGGTATTGACTTGGGGCGCTGCGGAAGGGTAAAAGGTTAATAAGGGACTATTTCTTTGCCTCCCTTCTTTTGTTCCTATCATCAGAAAGGAGGATCAGGAAGGAGGATGTTTCAATAATTTACACTATATTAGAGCAATATGTATGTTGTAGACCTTGGGGCATATGCTCTCTAGTATGTATATTGTACACCTAGGAGCATATATTCATAGGTTGGCATGTACAATTTTAACACATTGGCAAACCAATTTGGACAAAAATAAAATAAAATAAAATACAAATCAAACTCCATTTCAACTTGCATTGCAGCATCTCCTACTTCGAACAATGCCTAGAGTTCCATCTGTGACTGAACATCCTCTCTCTATATTTATTTTTTTTAATGGCAGCAATAGTGAATTAAGGCATGAGTTCTTCTTGCTCCAACCAATTCGATATAAGCTTAGACTTTTAAAGAGAGATAGAGACTGAGATGGAGAATGAGTTGCATTTACCATGATTGAATTACTAGGCTTGGGCTTAAATTTGATACAAGCTTGTTCATAAATCTAAGAACATATTAATTTTTGGTCCATTAACTTTTTATGGGATCTTCAATATAGTTTTGTGGCTGCTGAATTGAAATGTTGTTAGAACTCTTGAATTCATTGTTTGAACTATTGTGAATTTCTATGAGGATTGGGGTTGGGATAGATTTAACATGAGCATTCACTATTGATGGACCAAAAAAATAGTGTTCACTAAGAAATTGATAAGTTGTGCATTTATCAAATTGTCTATGTTTGCAATCTGTATGAAGTTGTTCATTTCACTTGTTTTCCCATGCTTAATAGGATATGCAGATACAAAGTCAGTGGAGAGTAGGTGGCTTTTATGGGCTACAATGGAATAAAGATGAAAATGAGTTCCCTAGGGAGTGTAGATAAGGCAAGACAATTGATAGAATAGACTGCCAGTCAATAAGTCATGAAGGTGAAATTGACTTTTAGAGGAATTGACAAGCATGACACCAGAAACCTAAGAGCACACCGAAACTTCGGCATCAGCCCATGGCCCTCTGCTACTTAGCCACCATGTTTAGAATGTGGAAGTGAAAAAAAACCTCTAATGGTAGGGCCAATGATCCAATTGAGGTATAATAACATACATCTACTTCGATTTATATATTTTTTTGAAATCCTATCATGAAAGTAACGCATTGGACTTGTTCACCACTACATCATTAGGTGTTATTTTATTCATATTAACTTATGTTTATTTATATACACCTTAATCTGTTGTACTTGTCCCCTAGAATGTTATTGCATGTTCATTTATTTATATGAATTTGAGTTTACAATGTAAATGGTTTACATATTGCAATTAAAATAGCAGTGCATTTGCTGCATCTATATTGTTCATTAATCAGTGTGAGTCCAAGAACAAGCACAAGTTGATCGGCTAAGGGCCTAAGCTATTATCTAGGAAATTGTTTGAAGTTGTAGCGCCTTCCGGACAAACATTTCCTATACAACAGGTCATGTCATCTCTGAATGAAGTTGAAGTTCATGGCTTCACTCACGATGAGCATTTTTTTAGTGATCATGAATTCTTTGATGCATATTTAAAAATGGAAGCTATGGTGTTAAAGCATTACCAACATCAAAATGCAATGAACTATACTCCACTGACTTTCGATCTTGGCATCCCACTGTCACCTGAGCGGAGAACTCCTACTGCAATTAGCTTCCCTATCAAAGGAACTCATATAACAAGCAACTCACCTACATACAATGATGAACAAGTGTGTCTTGGTGAATCTGAAGGGCAACATACATCAATGCATGCAATATCAGCCATCACTTTGTAATATTTTAAACTAGCACATCACAAAACACAGTAAGAGAAAGTTCATGGCATGCAACTAGTTGAAGACAAAGTACTCCAAAAGCCAAGAGGTAAAGTTTAACAAACTCTACAAAATGCACCTCAAAGAGAGAGATGTGTGATAAAAATGCTACCCTTCAAATGTGACTCATGATATTTGAGAGATCAAAGGGACATTATGAAAGATAAGCTGGCCCATGGTGAGAAGGTTGTGGTGGATTATGCATTTCTGCCTTTCAATGTAGACCACCATAAAGCGTAAGTACGTATAAACTTTATTGCACCTACATATTATCAACAGTGAGGAGTTATGCGAGTTTGAAGCTCAAGGCAAAGCACACAGACTGTGGATAGATGAAGAGTAATAGCTTCAGTGGCAACTGGAGACAGCCATTTAGAAAATAGCATCTTAGATGTAAGGCCTATCAAAATGAAGAAAAAGCAATTATTAAGGCAAACATGCATTCGAGTAGATTTTTCTTCACCACATACATCTACGTAAGTCACATCTGTTGGCAAATGTTCATTACAACATTAAATCTTATTAGAACTAAGCATTATGCTTTGTTTCATTGGACTTTTACTCGATCTGTAAACTACTATCCTACATGCACAAAAACCATTCTTTAAGTGTCAGGAGTTCTACTAGGTCATGCAGCTTGAAACCCAAAGAACCAACTGACTTAAATACAATAGATTTTGTAAGCCTCTTCATACTCTAGCATATTTGTTCGCCAATCCTCATGTTCATTAAATTATATGGGTTTGTTCATTTGGATTATAGTGGATGTGCTTACTTATCCACTTGTTCATTATATTACATGGTATTATTCATTTTAACTAATTACGATTGCCAATTACAATCACACTATAGGTGTTCTTCCCAATTCTGAGAAGCGAACACTTCTTCTTCGTTATATTCCAATTTGCTGATAAGACAGTGAATATTATAGACAATCTTATGTTGCCAGAAAAAGCACGTCCAAAATATGGCAATTGTGATACGCTCCTAGTTCATACGTATTCCTAAACGCATACTTCAAATAAATTTATATAAGATTAGAAGCCAACAAAATCACTTTTACCATATGCAAAAATACATCTTGTCAAAGTATTTAATCGAATGCAGCCATCAAAAATCAGAAGAACTTAAAGATTTCAAACAATCTATGCCAAAACAAATTATTAGGATAATATAGATCTTTATGATTGTGGAATCCATATCATGCGCCACGTGGAGACGTAGTATGGTGACTTACAATCTCAAGACCATGTGTTTCAAAAAGAAAAGGTGCTTATATTTTAAAATATATGCAGAAAAAATTTCAGTAACATTCTGTATGGCATATACCTTACTTTAACATCTAATTAATTTTCAAGAGCATTATTAAGGATACTAAGAGTAAAGCATGCTGGTCGAATTGTACTAGATCCAGACAACCTGTTACGAGACAATACACTACGTAAGGCGAAGTTGGAAGCAAGGGTAAGGGAACAACAACAGCTACATTAGAAGTTAGCATTAGAGAGTTTTGTTTTAATTTTTCACATTATTATAAAATAAAAAAACTTCTTCATTGATGAATTTGTTCACTGACCAAATAAATACTATTCATTAAAATATATGATTTTGTTCATTTACCTAATCATATGCTTATAATCTTGTTTAACGTTTTTCATTCACCCATAAATATTGCGTTTTCTTACCGAACAACCCTAATCCATTAAATCTTAAACCTTCAAAACCTAAAAATTAATGATTATAAACCCTAAATACATGACTGAAACCCTAAACCCTAAATCCCAAACTGTAACCCCGAAGCCCTAAACTTTAACTCAAAACCTTAAACTCTAAACCCTAAACCCTAAACACCTAACAAAGTGAGTAACATTTACAATGAGAAATAATACTTGGTTCAACGACCATTATATATTATTCAATACATCACAAAGCCCTAAGCCCTAAACCCTAAACCTTAAGCCCTAACCTAAACCCTAAAACGTAAACCATAAATGCTAAGCGCAAACCCTAAACCCTGAGCCCTAACCTAAACACTAGACCCTAAACCCTAAACCCTAAACCTTAAACCCTGGCCTAAACCCTAAAACCTAAACCATAAACCGTAACCCTAACCGTAAACCTTAAACCTTAAGCCGTAAACCTTAAACCTTAAGCCATAAACCTTAAACCCTAAACTCTAACAGGAAGACAAAGTGCCGGTGGCGTGGGGCGGCGGATGGCACCGAGGCGTGGGGTAGTGATTTGTCTAGGGTTTGAGTGCAAATGAGTGGGAACGAAAATGGAGAAACGGAAGAGCACAACTTGTTCCACGATTAATTCCACAAAATATTTTTCTTTTTTATACAAATAAAACTAATTCCTATGGGATTGGAAACTTGATACCTCGCATAAATAAGAAGGTTCAAGTTCGTAAGAATTGGAG
Source organism: Lophocereus schottii (assembly GCA_002740545.1). Classification (NCBI taxonomy): domain Eukaryota; kingdom Viridiplantae; phylum Streptophyta; class Magnoliopsida; order Caryophyllales; family Cactaceae; genus Lophocereus; species Lophocereus schottii. Next base: position 13,562 of record NCQV01018858.1, on the reverse strand, counting down.
GGGAACTTGAAGGCTAAGTGTACCAAGTCTCTTTTCTTAAAAACACTTCCAAATAATAAGGAAAGGAACTTGAACCATCATATTTCAAGTTTCATTCTAATTTTTCTCAGCATATAGGGTATTGGGTTGGGGCACTGTGGAAGGGTAAAAGGTTAGTAAACAACTGTTTCTTTTTCTCCCTTCTTTTGTTCCTGTCGTCAGAAAGGAGGATTAGAAAGGAGGATATTTTAATATTTAACACTAGATTAGAGTAGTATCTATATTGTAGACCTGGGTTCATATGCCCTCTAGGAGTATATATTCACCAGTTGACATGAAAAATTTTAACACGTTCGCAAACCAATTTGGACAAAAATAAAATGAAGCAAATACAAATCAAACTCCACTTAAACTTCCATTCCAACATCTCCTACTCCTATTCGAACACTGCCTGCAGTTCCGTCCATGACCAAACTTCCCATCTCTGTATTTATTTTTTTAATGGCAGTAATGGTGAATTCAGGACTTAGTTCTACGTGCTCCGATCAATTAAACCAAATCCCAGCCGTTTTCCAGCAGTATTGGGTTGTTTACAGAAGCATTCCTCCAAAGAGTATTCATGATCCCAATCTGTAGCGATCTTGTTCAATTTGGGTAGGTGGATGAGTAGAACAAGAGAGAACTGCTGACTTACAAGAGAAACACAAGTATAACATACAAACTTTTGAGTGATGCCTACTTTTACAATTATGTTGCTATTGAACAAACCCAATGAATCCAAAACAAACTCATAATTGAATCCACAAGTGAATCTCCCAGAATGACCTCAGAATTTACAAGCTAAAAGAAGAAACCCAACTTTTTCAGTTCAGAATCTACAAAATCGATCAAATCTCACTCCAAATCCAAACTCAATTTAAGTTTGCAAAGCTTAAAATTAAAGATACAGAGAATTACCAGAACATTCATCCTGTTTTCGTTACTATTACAATGGAGAGGGGAGAGAGAAAGTAACAGTCAATTATGGTGGGCGTACATGCATCTGAGTTCTTGATTGGGGATAGTACTAGTCGTGTGAATGATTTAGCCAGAGATTCATCAGCGCTGTCGTGAATGCTTCATCGATTGCAAGTTTTTTTTATTTTTATTAATTTAAAGCTAGAACAAGCCTGGTGGAAGGGCACCGAGAACTACAAGGGCAGACTACATTTAAAGGGAAAGAGAGACTTTTAGAGAGCAGGAAATGAGACTTTTAGAGATGTATAGAGACTGAGATGGAGAATGAGTTGCATTTTCTATGATTGAATTACTTGTTCATAAATCTAAGAAATAATGTTCATGAACATATTAATTTTTGGTCCATTTACTTTTTATGGGATTTTTAATATAGTTTTGTGGCTGCTGAAATCGAATGTCTTTAGAACTCTTAAATTCATTGTTTGAACTATTGTGAATTTCTATGTGGATTGGGGTTGGGACAGAATTAACATGAGCTTTAATTGTTGATGGACCAAATAAATAGTGTTCACCAAGAAATTGATAAGTTGTGCATTTATCTAATTGTTTGTGTTCATAATCTGTATGAAGTTGTCGATTTCACTTGTTTTTCCAGCTTTTATGGGCTACAAATTAAGCTATTATCTTGGTTAGTGGGTATGAATGATACTAGAATTGATAGTTTATTATTAATGTTATTAAGATTGAATCTTGAATTGTTTAATGTGTGCTATGATTCAATATTAGTAGAACAATGGAAATCTTTCTTTGAGCATTTGCAAGTTTTAATGAAGTTTGTTCACTAATATTTGAGAAGTTACGGTTTCATCTATTTAGGGACAAAATAAATATTGTTCACTAATATATTGGGCTTTTGCTCAATTTCCTAATTATGTGCCCATGATATTTAAGAAGTTGTTCATGTTAAATATGAGGTTTGTTGATGTCTTTTTACTTCAAAGAATTGTTAATCTACAGGCTGTATTGAGTTATATTTATGCATTTTTTCATATTGGAATTTTTCACATCTATATGTGTAATGGCTAGACAACTATGAATGTAATGTGTATTTAGTTTTTTCCATGTAATTGTTAGACAAATGTGATCGTGGGAAAAATGAAGGAGTTGAAATATTTTGAAATCTCTTTATTCAATATTAAAGATAGTCAATGAATGAGGTCAAACCTCCTATTTAACGTATTATTAATAGCATATTATGTAATGATTCATTGGTTTAACTAGAGTTGTTCACTTTTTCTTGTTGAATTATTCAAAGTTTCATATTTACTTCTCTTTATCCATGTAGTTGAACCTTTGTTCTTGTCTCATTTCCACTTCTTTCCATCCATAAAATTTAAATGGATAGTTATCACCTTTTTAAATGTGCATGAGAGAATGGTGTAGACGATGGCATTCAATTGTTTATATGTTATTGTCAATGTGAGTCTTCTTTGTAAATATAGGCATGCCGTCATTAGGTATCTTCTTACTAAATACCTATACTTTTTGGCAAGGTTGATAGCTTAAAAGAAAATAATGGAGCATGTCTCGTTGAGTAATCGATTCAAGAATCAGATATCATTGAAGATGCTGAGGACAAACAAACTCTAGGGGCTCAAAAGAGTCACTCGAGTCGAAAAGGGTGTTCGGCTTGAAAAGCATGTTCGGTTTGAATTGCCTCATGATCATCCTACATCCAAGTTGTAAATTAGAACCGCAAACCCTAAACCCTAAACCCTAAACCCCAAACCCTAATGCCAAAATCCTAAACTTTAACTCAAAACCCTAAACCCTAAACCCTTAACCCTGAACACCTCACAAAGCAAGTAATATTTACAATGAAAAATAATACTTTGTTCAATGACCATTATATATTGTCCAATAAAACCCTAAACCCTAAGCCTAAACCCTAACCACTAAACCTGAAACCCTAAATCCTAACCTAAACCCTAAACCCTAAACCTTAAACCATAAACCTTAACTGTAAACCGTAAACCGTAAACCATGGATGCAAAATGTGGCTGAAGCGCAACGAAACGGTTGGATTAGAAATGTTTTGGAGTTGGGCCAACTGCGTTTTCGTGCCGCAATAGCCGCGATATAGAACGCAATTGCCATATTAGAGTAACAAAAAATCAAAAAAATTAGAGAAGATGCTAATTCGAAATCTACAACCACAAATCAAAATCCATGAACATTAATTCAACATCTAGAACAATAATCTATGTCTTGTTCACGAGTTGGAAAAAAAAAACGAAGCGAGAACAATACCTGCAGTATCGGCGGCGAGGAAGCGGCTAGAGGCAACATGCGCGGCGGCCAGAAAGGCGACTGTAGAAGACGGCATACCGAAGGTGGGGGCGGGGCCGGCGGTCAGGTGTGGCACAGCGATTTGTCTTAGGTTTGAGTACAAATGAGAGGTAACGAAAGTGGAGAAACGGAAGTCCACGATTTGTTTCAAGATCAATTCTGCAAAATATTTTTCTTTTTTTTTGGTTTAAATAAAACTAATTCCTATAGGATTGGGAATTTTATACCTCCTATAAATAAGGGGGTTCAAGTTCATAGGAATTGGAGGGGAACTTGAAACCAGAAGGTATCAGGCCTCTTTTCTTAAAAACACTCATCAAATAATAAGGAAATAAACTTGAACCCTCATATTTCAAGTTCTATTTCAATTTTCCTCACCGAATAGAGTATTGAGTTGGGGCGTTATGGAAGGGTAAAAGTAGGGGTGGAAAAATTCCGGGTCCGGGTCATTTCGGGTACGAACAAATAAGACAATCAGACAAAATAGCCATACCCATACCCTATTTGGATTTAACTTCATGCAAGCATACCATACCCGGACCCTGACCCAGATGTCCGATTTAAGCTGTGTGTTATTGTATATCAATCGAAAATAAACTATCCTTGAGATGAAATGCTCAACCCTCCATATTCTTGCTAATGTTTTTATTGCAGTTCCTTTTCCCCTTTTTTTGGGTCCATTTTTCACTTCAAAGTGACAATGATAGGAATAGTTATAAGACTTTCACAAATCTGGGTATCTCAGATTAACTTTCCGTTAAGAGAACATTCTTTTCAACTATAGAAACTAATTACGGTGGGCTGAAACTTACGGGCGAGAAAGTCGAATGATGTCAAAGCTTACGGGGAAGAGCGATGACAACGACAAAAAATTGAGTAACAGAAACAAAAATTGAATGACAGCAACAAAATTAAAGGAAACGAATTGATGAAGGAAGTGAATTTTACCTTGAATGGCTGATGCTTTGAGTAAAAGCCAGAGAATTTATGGTTAGAGGAGCGAGGGCCAGAGATGCATTAGAGCCCTGAGGAGAGCAAAAGCGAGCAAGGAGGAGAGAGAAAGAGTAGCCACAGCTTCATGGTAGGAGATGCTTCCCTTTGATTTTCATTATAAAATCTAGGGTTTTCTATTTTGGCGTTTTAACTTTTCAGTTTTTTCACCAAAAAATTGAAAGGCCGCCTCTTTTGCCTAAGGCTAGGAGCCCAAGCCTGCAAAATTTTTAGCCAATTCACATTTGGGTTCGAACAGTCCGATTGTCCAAATTTTTCTGCACTCGGATTCGGTAACATATTCCGACAATCCGGACCTGGTTCAATTTAGCCAAACCCAACCCAGTTTTGCATCCGAACTTGCCCGGATGTCCCAATTTCAAATTTGAACATAAATAATGTGCCCATATCTGGTTTTTCCCAAGTCGGACAAATCCAAGTATTCGGGTCGGACACTTTTTTGCCACCTCTAGGTAAAAGGTTAGTAAATGGCTGTTTCTTTTTCTCCCTTCTTTTGTTCCTGTCGTTTGAAAGGAGGATCAAGAAGGACGATATTTTAATAATTGACACTAGATTAGAGTAGTACGTACATTGTAAACCTAGGTGTATATGCCCTCTAGTATGTATATTGTAGACCTAGGAGCTTATGTTCACAAGTTGACATGTACAATTTTAACACATTGGAAAACCAATTTGGACAAAAACAAAATAAAACAAAATACAAATCAAACACTATTTAAACTTCCATTGCAACATCTCCTACTCTTATTCAAACACTACCTACAATTCCATCCATGAATTCATGCATTAATTCTTTTGGCTCCAACCACTTAAACCAAATCCGAGCTGTTTTCCAGCAATATTGGGTTGTTCATTAAAGCATAACTCCAGTGAGTGTTAACAATGCCAATCGCCAGTGATCCCATTCAATTTGAGTAGATGGATGAATAGAACAAGAGAGAACTACTCACTTACTAGAGAAACAGAAGTATAATATACAAACTTTTGAGTGATGCTTGCTTTTACAATTATGTTGCTATTGAACAAACCCAATGAATCCAACACAAACTCATAATTGAATCCACAGGTGAATCTCCTGGAATCATCCCATAATTTACAAGCTAAAAGAAGAAACCCAAATTTTTCACTTCAGAATATAGAAAATGTATCGAATCTCACTCCAAATTAAAGTTCGCAAAGCTTAAAATTAAAGATATGAAGAATTATCAGAACATCCATCTTATTTTCATTGCTGTTGTAAGGAGAGGAGAGAGAAAGTAAGAGTCAATTGTGGTGGGCGTACAAGCATCTGAGCTCTCAATTGGGGATAGTACTGGAGATGTAGCTGTGCGAATGATTTAGCTAGAGATTCATCACCGCCGTCATGAATGCTTCGCCAATTGCAAGCTTTTTTTAATTTTTTATGTTTAATTTAACACCAGAATAAGCGTGGTAGAGGGGCATCGAGAACTACAAGGGCACGCTGCATTTAAAGGGAGAGAGAGGCTTAGAGAGAGAGA
>NCQV01018835.1:13207-23993 GCA_002740545.1 Lophocereus schottii | reverse complement strand
CTAATTTTATTCGAGATGCCTTAGTGGATGCCGCCTCCCTTTTAAGCTTGCTGAGGAAGCTGAATGGGATGCTCATCAGGCAATCCCCTCTTGATTTAGTCAAATGGGATCTCAATCCCAAAGGGAGCTTCACGGTGAAGTCTTACTATTTGAGACTTGCCTCTGTGCCTTCCGCTTCTTCGCATTTACGGGAAAGGCCTTTTCCATGGAAGCTCATTTGGAGATCTCTGGCTCCTTTTAGAGTGTCGTTTTTTGTTTGGGAGGCTACCCATGACAGTATTTTGACTTTTGATAATTTGCAAAAGAGGGGTAAGATCTTGGTGAATTGGTGCCCATTATGCAAGGCTACAGCAGAATCGGTGGAACACTTATTGCTTCATTGTCCATTTGCAAGAGCTCTTTGGGATCTAGCTTTCAGTTGTCTGGGAGTTTCTTGGGTCTTGGCCAAATCTATTTTGGAACATCTCTATGCATGGGACGACTCTTTTGGTAGAAAAGCGAAGATAAAGATTGCTAGATTATTTCCTCATGCAATTTTTTGGAGCATTTGGCGTGAGAGGAATCGAAGAGTCTTTGAGGATGAGGAGATGTCACTTCAATGTTTTAAAGATTATTTTATCAAGACTCTCTATTTTTGGGACAAATGGAACTTTTGTAACTCTCCTCTTGATCTCTTAGATTTTGTGGATATGCTGCATTTGGGCTGTACATAGCTGTTGTACGATGCTATCTTTGCATCCATTCTTTTGTTAATATAATTTCTTTTATTTTCCTGATAAAAAAAAAAATACTCTTCTTTAGAGCAATCTTGACTTTGGGAATGTTCTTTCCAATATCTTCTAAGATGAGATCAAGAAAATGAGTGGCACATGGAGTCCAATAAAGATATGGTCTCTTAGCCATTAGCAATTTTCCTACAATAATTTTTTATAAGAATGAAATTAGAATTTAAAAATTAGAAAGAAGATACATAATTACATATGCATCATTCAAGAATTAAGACGAAAGAAATTAGTGTTCTTAGTTTCTTACCGGCCTTAACGTAATTAGATGCATTGTAGGTCACAACTTGGACCACTTTCTCTTATCCAACTTCCTCTACCATATCATCAAGAACCTTGAACAACAAGTTGACATTCTTTATAACTTCCGAAACATCCATCGATCTAATAAAGACCGAACCTTTAGGAGAGTTGACAAGGAAGTTGACAATATCCTTTGGCATGGTTTTATCATGCTAACCATCGGATAAAATTGAATAACCTTTATGTGCCCACGCTTTCTTGTGCTCTACCATTGCATTTCGGGTTGCCTCCACTTCTTTCTTGAGGAAGGGAGCTCTTAGCTCATACATGGAAGGCGGTTTCAATCCGGGACCAAATTGACCTATTGATTCACACATAATAGCAACACTTTCTAATGTGGCCGCATGAAAAGCAATTCCAGCATCGTAAAACCACCTAGCAATGTCTCCACAAGCCTTTCTACACAATTCATTTATTGTTTTTTGCCTCCCATGCTCCTTTCTAGCTTTGAGAACATCCATGGGATGAGGAGCAAAAAACACATCTAAAGGGCCTTTTTGTCTTGGCTTCTTAGAAGGCATGCTACTACTTCCCTTGGAGCCGCTACTTGAAACTTTTCCACTTCCACCTTTTTAATTCATTTCAACACAATCATCATCATCTCATCATCATATTCCTCACCCATGTAATGTTGATGAATGTGTCTAGACATATTATATGTCTCTTGGTGATCTTTTTTTGCTCCATATAATCTTGGATTTCTATTCTAACATTTTCCGGGACTTTTTGACAACCTAGGGTGTTTCGATGACCATCGCCTAGGTGTTGCTTAAGCCCAAAAACTCCTCCCATGGTTCTCACCCCGCAAAAGTCACAATACCAAGTGTTTTTATTGTTTGGATCCACCTTTTCATACTTTCTTCCCGGGTCTAAAGACTTTGAAGACGCCGAAGGATTACCGGATGGGTTAGACTCTTCCATTTCAATTCAACAATCAACAATCAAGCCCCAACACAATGTTACAATACGTACTGATTCAATTTAACCAAAAGGTCCAAAACAGAACAAAAATAAAAGTAATTAGCATTTAGCAATTCATCATTCATCAACCAAAATAAAAAAGATTAACATACCCCGAAAAAAAGCCTTTAACAGGCTTAAATTAATTAAATAATTGTATGTGGGTGTGGGTTAAGGCTTTCTGCCTGTTGCCCTTTGCCCACAAAAAAAAAAGGAACCAGAGCCCCAGCCCCCACAGCAACGCGCGCAGAGAGAGGGCCGGGGGGGAGGAAAGTGGCCGGAAACACCACAACGACAGCCAGAGTCTGCCGAACATGAAGAGAAACAGGAGGAGAAGCACAGATAGCAGAGAAGCAGCCATAGAGAGGGCCGAAATCAAAGAAGAAGAAGGGGGAAGAAAGAATTCGTAGTAGATAAGAGGAGAAATGGAGATTCGTACCTGGAGATGCCATGATGGTGGGCTGAAGTGCTGAACTGGTGTTGAAGGAGGCGAATTAGGGTTTGCTTCGAGTGTTTGAGTGACAAGGTAAGTATCGTTTTTTTTTTTTAAACTTTTAACGGCTACTTTAAGATCCCTAAAGCGTGCTTTTGGGTCGCCTCGCGCCGGTGCCTCGCCCCGCTTTAAGACTTCGCCTCGCCTCACTGCCCCTGAAGCGACAGGACCCTTGCCTCGCCACTCACCGCGCCTAGGCACGCCTGAGGCGCGCTTTTTTAAACTAAGATGAGAGGGAGAGATGGACTGGAAGAGAGAGCTGGATCTCTCATCTAGGGGTATGAAAACAGAGAGGGGGAGTATGAGTGTGAGAGAGAGAGGGAGAGAGAGAGATGAAGTGAAATTCAAATTGTGAAATCACAGAGAGAAGCTAGGGAGAGGCAGAGAGCATCAATCGACTAATAGTAAAATTCTAGGGCTTCCCATCATTTTTCTCTAATATGTTTATTGGAGACTCATTGCCTTTTATTTAGGAGGTGTGTTACTTTTGGTGCATGGTCTAGTTTAATTTTGCTCTTATTTGGCAGCGAATATTACTTTATTTATAACTATTACGCATAATAATATCTATGAAATGTGAGGAAATATATAAAATTAAGCATAAGAATATTTGTGATGGGTTCAGTGGTCAACCAGGACAACTAGTCCAAACCGGTCTCACTTGTCCTACTGGTTGTCTCATTGACCCACTCCTTGAATTGGGTCTATTCTCTTAACATAGGTTTCGGGGATGCAGTTAGGAAATGCATAGATTTGCCCCTGACAATGACACCCCATGTGGAGCCCGACTAAGTAACCTTAGCAGGCTGTCAGCTTCCCATAACTTGTAAATGTGTTGATAAATAATATGGTTCACAGCTTCTAACAAAAGTGGCGTTTTCTTTCCTCCTTGTCTGATATAAGGAACATTTCTAGCCAACCATGGTTTTGAAGAAGCTAGAACGAACACTTCTGTATCCTCACTATTTTCATTCTTAATGTTGTTATACTTCAATACCTTGATTCGCTTGTTGTCGTGAAACCTCTTAATGAATGTTGATGCTTATTTATCGTCATGTACATGTGCTAGGAATTCTTGAGCCTGATGATCCTAGTTTTTGATTGTTTTTAGCAATTTTGAGTGACATTTTCTTTAAATGTCATATCGTAGGGGGAAGAATAGAGAACTGATAATTCCTGTGACATTTTTTAAAATTTTTTTTGATGGATATATAAGCTTGCCTTCTCCTATAGCTTATTCACTTACCCCCCCTCCTTTAAAGAGAGAGATGGGGAAAGAAAGAGACTGGGTGCGCATGTGTATACCTATCAATTCTATTCATTATCAATTGCCAATTCAGCATGGCTGCCCTTTTTTTTGGGTGTTAGATGTTAAGACTTCATTACTATGACAAAACTTCCCCAAGAATGGGCTATATACAACCTATAAGCATCTAGGAGATGGAAGCCAACTTCTACAAAGGGTTATTCCTAACCCTTAGATCTCAAATTGTAGGATTTATACAAAATTTCCTCCAATTTCCTCCTTTCCTACTACACGAATTTAGGTATAGCAGTCTAGCCTTGACAACTTCCCAAATTTGTTTGTGGGGCTTGCTGGGACCCATGGATTCAAAATGTGGCTGTTTCGCAACGAAACGGCTACATCGGAAAGGTTTTTGAGTTGGTCGAACCGCATTTTCGCCGCAACATGGGACAAAGTTGCTGCATTAGAGTGATTTTTCCATACTGCGACTGAAATTGCAATTGCGATAGAAACCGCATTTTGAATCCTTGCTAGGACTCAGAGCTTGGTCTTGGAAAATAGTATAATTCCTATCAATGAAAATCTGGTATAAATATGCTATATGCTGCCATGGTGCATATATACAAAGTCTTGGGTTCTTTTGGCCACCTTGCCGTAATTAGTTTCCTTCCAATGGATGAAGCTAGAGGACGTCCACCCCTCGTTAAGCCGAGTGCAAATCCAGTCTCTGATCTCTGTAGCTTGTTGAGAGGCAGAGAACAAATGCTCAGCTGTTTCAGCTGCACTTTTGCATATCTTACACTCTGTTGGAACCCCTCTGATGTAAGCAGCAAGTCTTGTTCTAATTGGTAGCCTGTCCTTCAATGTCATCGGGTAAATGAAGCTATGTTTTGGCATATGACCTCTGTGCCACGCAAGCTAAGCCCAACTAACTTCCTGCTGTGATTTGCATAGCCATTATAACTATTCGTTGCTTTATACTCTCCATCAATCATCAGGTTATCCACGTTAAACATGAAAGCCTGCTTAAAGTATTGTTCAAGTGTCTTAACTTTTTCCAATGCCAACAGACATTCACTTTGGGTTTGTACTCCCACCAAATATCCTGCTTCAAGTGGTGCATATGCACCCACTTTACCCATAGACTATCCTTTTTACCAGCCAGCCTAGAGTTGCTTGGCTGGCAAAGCCTTATTCCACCTTTTCATATTCTTGATGCCTGATGAATTTTCATTCCAAAACAGGTTGAACATTATTTTTCCCCGTCACGTCGAACAAGATGGTAATTAATTGAAAGATAGTCCCTGCTTCTTGTATCGCATTGCACTATAGTCTGGTCTTAATGTGAAAGTGGAAGACATTAAATGTGAGAGTGCATAGGAAGAAAAACCTCTTTAAGGAGTCTTGCTCATGGCAGTCCTTTATTTTTGTGCTTTTTGAGGTTGTAACTGTTTAGTTTCTGTGCAGTGCATGCGGCGTAAACAGCTGCATATGTTCTGGTGAGCTTGAAATGACATAAAGATTGTTTTATAATGCAGACCTCAGGTAACAATTGCTACTGCAATAATTTTTTGTCACCGGTTTTATCTCCGTCAGTCCCATGCCAAGAATGATAGAAGGGTATGCACCTGTGTGGCTCCATCTACTTCTTTCTTCCTCTTTCTCATTGCCTGTGGTTGGATCAAGATTGCTATGGTCTTAGTTCTAAAGGCATCACTTGGATATTTGTATTTCATTGTCAAAAATTTTGAATTCGATACTTATTTGACTTGGATGTTTTGCTTTGCAGACTATAGCCACAGCTTGTATGTTTCTTGCTGGGAAGGTTGAAGAAACCCCACGTCCATTGAAAGATGTCATCCTTGTCTCATATGAAATCATCCATAAAAAGGATCCTGCTGCAGTGCAGAAAATTAAGCAAAAAGTATGGCTGTATGATTATATATTGGTTTATCTTTGTTGTTTAGATTACATTTAGTTGGTGGTGGCTCCAAGAGTTCTTTTTGCATCTTCTACTTTCACGGCTATGATTCAAAGCCCTTATTGCCCTTTTGACAGATGGTGACAGCACCAGAAATTTCCTCCATGTGGCTTTTGAATACATTNNNNAATAGTCAGACCTATGTAGCGTTGTCCATGCAGTCAATTGTAAAGAGCCTGCTTGTTGGATCCTAGATTTGAAAGGGATTATGCGTACTGCAAAAAAGGGGGGGTGTCTGCTGAGATGTTTTGCTTTGTTCCCCTATCACAGTATCGCCCAAAGCTGAAAATTTTGCCCAGTAGTTACTTATTTAACAAGTAATATTGCTATTAACATTCGAGCAACATTTATCTATCCTGGAGATTGAACAATAAGCTGCTACTTTAATTTTATTGGGACAATTGGTTATTTGGTTTAATCTACTTCCCAATAGAAACGTAAGCATTGAAAAATAATTTTTGTTGGCCCTTCTTCTGCTTCTCTTCCCCTGCCCTCCCTTTCTTTTCTGCATTTCCAGATATGTACTTGGAGTCTTAGGCAATTTGAAGATGCCATTTGTTCGTGTTTGCAGGAATGCCTTCTTTTTGGTTTAGTTGTAAATCTTGTTGCGTGCTGTCAGTTTTTCGCTGGTAAAACGCTTTCTTTCTGCTGTATGTGACTGAGAAAGAGTGTAGGTTGAGGAAGGATAAAGGGACGCTGAAGGGAATAGTTAACATCGTCTCTGTCCAACCAAACAATTTAGCTTTGTATGATATATTTGTTGGGTACCGGAAACCGGTGCTACGTAGAGATTGTCTCATATATGTGTAGTTTGTGATCTAGTTATCTTTGACTATCAATGCAGGAGGTGTATGAACAACAAAAGGAGCTAATTTTACTGGGGGAAAGGGTTGTACTTGCAACTCTTGGTTTTGATCTGAATGTGCAGCATCCATATAAACCATTAGTTGAAGCAATAAAAAAATTCAAGGTTGCACAGAATGCTCTTGCACAGGTTGCATGGAATTTTGTCAATGATGGGTATGAACATGATGCATCTGAAAGTATATACGATCGGATGTAATCTTTTCTTCAAGCTTGTTTTTGACTCTAAAACTGGCCATGTAGGCTGCGGACATCTCTGTGCTTGCAATTTAAGCCACATCACATTGCAGCAGGTGCCATTTTTCTTGCTGCTAAGTTTCTTAAAGTGAAACTTCCATCAGATGGCGAGAAGGTTTGGTGGCAAGAGTTTGATGTCACCCCACGTCAATTGGAGGGTTGGTCCTTTAATTTAATAGCTTTAATGGAGTTGCTACGAATTGTTTGCTGTAAACCTTCCTTATCTGAATGCTTCTTTTTTATTCTTGTACTTTTTTGTTAAAGTAGGGCTTGGGGTTGTTTCACTATCTATAAATCAGTCAATAAGGGGAAAGTTTTTTGGCTTTCATAATTACTTTCTGTTTGTCATGTGCAAAGTGTGCTTGTGGTATTTGTGTCTGAAAAACCCTATTACTTTTGTGCAGAGGTTAGCAATCAGATGTTGGAACTGTATGAGCAGAACAGAGCACCACCAAACCAAGGTAGTGAAGCTGAGGCTAGTGTTGCTGGAGGCGCTAGCAATCGGGCAGTGTCAAGAACTTCAGCTGAAGAGCAAGTACCCAACAGTAACTCTTTGCTAGATGGAGCTGCTGCAAAACCAGGATCACTGAAGCCACCAATTGCTAGTCAATTGCCCGATCATTCAACCAAACATGCTGGACCCCCAAAAAGCTCCCAGAACCGGAGTAATGACCATGCGAGCTCTGACCACAGGGCCCATGGAGAACCTAGAGCTGCTGAGCCTTCGGTTCAACAGGAGAACTTGGGAGATGGTCAACATATTAGAGCTGGAACAGATTGGAACAGCAGTGAAGATAGTAAAGAAAAGAATGCTGGAGGGAACAAAGCCAGGGAAGGGGGAGATTCTAAAGAAAAATACCACACCAATAACATAGAGGTCAAGGAAGCAGTGCAAACCCAGTCACCCGCTGGAATGATTGAGAAAATAGATGCAAACAAACTGAAGGAAATACGTGAAAAAAGAAGGAAGTCCCGAAGTGATGTGATTAGGAAGAAAGACTCAATTGATGAGTATGATCCTATCCTAAAGGAGTTGGAAGAGGGTGTTGAATTGGCCGCTGCTGAGGGTGAGAAGAGTAAGCAGGGAAAAAAGCAGAACTGGTCTCAGCCTTCTACCACACTAGACCATGATAGCTCACATCATAGCAAGCATCTTGAGTCTTTTGGAGATCGACACCATGTTGGCCCAAAGGGCCGGCAAATACATGGATTGGACCCAGAAAACGTAGAAGAAGGAGAGGTTTCTGCATTAGATGATTCTAGCTGGGATTATCAGTCCCCTCAGTCAAGTGAACGTAAGAGAAAGCCTGGGAGCCCAACGGATAAAACAGGTGATGGAAAAAGATGGCGTGACAATGTGTCTGGGGATTTCTCTGAAGATAAAAACAGAATGGGCCGCTCTGGTTATCCTGATAGGGATCATAAACGGCATTTACAGGAAAATCATGCGTGAAGCCTGTTTTCCTTTTCCATGAAGCATAGTTTGGTTTTTTTGCTACCTTCTTGTTGTCTGCAGTAATGCAGAACGCAGCTGCTTGTTAAAAATAGGTACGCGCAGAATGCCATTCATTTAGCTCCCTTATAGGTTAATTACATTCTATAGTATAGGCTTACAGTGGGGTATCTATCTGTTCTAAAAAAGACACGATCCCAACGGCCCTAAACTTGCTATCTCTGACTCTCTGTTGTATATAGCTGCTTCTCTCTCCTTCTTTCTTCTTCCCTTGTTAAATGGATTTTTCAACTGCCTTTGACAATGATGATCATGATTTGATGACTAGATGTTATTGCGAGTATACCTGTGGGAGGGAGGTGGCATCACTGGTTATGGAAGTTCTATTTCCTGTTGAGAATGCGGATTATAGTAAAATTTATCAGATGTATTTACGTGTAACTCCCAACATGGTGGAATTAGCAACAGCTTTGTTGACAGATCATATATTATTCCCTACTCATTTATAGCGTGTGGAGTCAGAGGGTATTCCTTTAGAAAACTAACCTAGATCAGTGGTGGATGTGTTGAGTTCAGTTGTTTCTTGTTTCTTTATCCTTTGAGACAAAAGCCTCAAAGGTCCCTTTTTTTTTGTTGTTGAAGACATAGATTTACTAGCGTGAAAATCTTCTTTAGTTGTCGTTTGTTTCAATTCGAATTGATGGATTCGTTGGAGTCTGATATCCTCAAACTTTTTGCAAACCTCTAATGCACAACTCATTGGCAGTGTCATATGACTTCGTGGTGTACTTTCTCTGGTGATATATTCCTGGTTGAGGAGACCAGCTTAGATGCCAACTCTAAATTCGATATTGGGTTTGGATATGAACACACTTGAGTGAAAAGATATGATATTATGTGAAGAAAACAGAGCAGCAAATGCAAGTTCAATGATGACATGGTAGATAAAAATGTTGGAAGTCCAAATCGATGAATAAGCTGTATCTGCAAATGACTGTTTTTAGGTGCACCTTGTCAATCTTACTCGTTAAAGGGTAGATCAATGATAATGTCATGCAGCCAATATATGGTAGTGTGGCAGCAGTGGAAAAACACCTCAGGTGCCCGTTAAAAATTGTGTGCTGGAAACACTACACTTAAAATTAGGGAAAGTAGCTATTACATCGTCATATAAAAGGGAGGTGGCAACTTAAGCTAATGCAGGGATGAGTAATTGGATGAGCCCATTCTAGTGAGAATAAAATCAATAAGGAAGTGATTGCACGTAAGGTGGAGGTGGTCCCTGTATCTGTGAAGTGGTGTCTGCATGTTTTGAAGGGGCCCCCAGATGTGCTGGTAATGAGTTGTGAAGCTCATTAATGGACTGTAAGAGAGTGAACAACTAAGAAGGAACCAAGATATTTTTATTTAGTGCTGAGATGGTGTGACCATTGATAGGAGTTTTCTTCTCTAACCTAGAGATACGTTGACTCTGGTCTGTTTCTGCATGTACTTTCCGTTCATTTGTTTCACGTTATTTTTGATTTCAATGGGCTTTATTAGGATTTTTGATTATTTCCCTAATTCTTTTGAAGTTTGTTACTCTTCTTACTTTCTTGTTAGATTTATACTGTCTTATGTGCCTCAAGCATTTGCTACTTAAATGTTTGGTGCTTTCTATTTTTCTTTTTAAATTTTACCATTACCTTCTTATTCATTACTAGTTTACTGCTAGCACCACTAGACTACTTCTACTATTACACTATTACTACCATACTCGCCTGCGCTTCTTGTTGGTGTTATCTTATTTTATTTTGAAGGTTGTTTTCCTGGGTCTTCCAGAAGTGCCCTTTCTGACTGCTTGTAGTGAGCATAAGACCACATTTATCTTAACCTCTGTAGAGCGTGCAGCATTAGGGTATAATTTTTTATGGAGCCTAGCAGTTTGTCTTTATTTGAGAGTATGCCTCTCTGGAGTTTAGACTTTTCAAGCTTCACGAACTCCATTTTTCATTCTTTTGACAAAATGTATGGGACATAAGGAAGAAGAGAACTTGCTCTCAGCTGCTTTATTTGCTGTAATTTCTGTTTTTGTCTATGCAATCTTGCAAGGCATTTGTAAAGTCCCTCCCAAGCCATCTATTTGCCCCATTACAGTTCCCATCAGACAGCTCGGGATTATGTCCAACGAATACCATGTTGGAGTTTCATGACTTAATCAATTATTCTACTTTGGTGGATCTTTCTTTGCGTGGGGGTGATTTACTTCGTCTAGGAGTGGTGCAGATGCTGCTTGTTCGAGGTTGGACCGCTTCTTGGTTTCTCAGGATTGGGAGGAACAATTCCCATACTCATTTCAGAGTAGATTACCCAGGCCTCTCTCATATCATTCCCTTACAACTCTAGAGACGGCTAAGGTGGAGAGGGGGAAAGTTTCCTTTCAAATTTAAGAGCATGTGGCTCAAAGTTGAGAGGTTCTCTAATCTTA
>NCQV01018801.1:3890-17697 GCA_002740545.1 Lophocereus schottii | reverse complement strand
CTCTCTTTGCTTCTCTCTACCCTCTCTTTGACGTTAATCCTATCATCGCTAGAGATTAGGTTTGGGGTGTGATGCTGTACGGTGACTCTAGTAGCCACCGTCAGCCTAGTTCAAGCATGTTCCTGGGCAGCATTCAACAGACGAGATCCGGGCAACGTTTCCATATCAAGGTGAGTTCTCTCATTACCAACAAAAATATTAGTGTAGCAAAAATGAAGAAATGTATTAGCCAGTGACGATGGAACGAAGACTGCGCAAGGAAAGGAGCAAACAAATTCTGGATTGACGTCTCGTGGCAAGATGAAAAAGTAGACGTGGATTTCTTTTCTTACTTTTTCTTTTGCTTGTTTCAAAGCCACGGAAATTAAACATTAAGGTCTGAGGATTCTTCCCCGAAATGACATGGGTTGGTAAAACCAAGGAAATTAGACGTTAAGGTCATGTATATTTGATTTTTCTAAGTTACCGAAGATAATATAATATAATATAACATTTTATATTTTACTTCAAAAAAATATTCTATAATGTAGCATATAGATAGAAGGGAAATCAGGGAATAAAACTTCAAATATAGTATATCTAAGTCTCAATTTTAACCATTAAAATAGGAAATTTGGTATATTTTAATACGTTTCTTTTATTATAACTTTTAATTTTTTTAATTGCTATTGATTCTGAAGTCTGAGCTGAAGTCAGAAAATTTAACAATTTTTTCAAGTTAGATCCTAACTCAATTTTTACCATTTAATTTTTTTTATTATTATGCACATATCAACTATTAAATTATTGGTTGAAATATTTATTTGTTAAAATGCCAAAAGAAAACTTATGTGGGTCGTAATAAAGAATTAAAAAGAAGTGAAACAATGTCATTGGTTTTAAATATTTTTTTTAAAATTAAGTGAACAAAATTACATGTATTGTAATGAGGAATTAAAAAGAAGTGAAGCATTGTCATTAATTTCAAATAATTTTTATAAGAAGTAAGTGAACCAAAAAAAAAAACCATTCTGGAAAATGTAGCATTTCATTATAATACCAAAATTTTGAAAAAATCACCACTGTATATCATCGGCATACTAGTATAAGAGATTATTTAAAGGCAGGTTCGAAGTTATAAGTCGCCCGTAATTATAAAGATTTTGCACATTTTTATTGCATTGGCCGTGACATATAGTCTTAGAAAAATAAGATAAGTATAATACCATGTGATAAGTTTACTTTCACAGGATTGAAATACGAAGATATGTACATTACTTTTTTGCAAACATACCAAATAGAATCAAAATTACATGCTTTTTTGTTTAATGTTTGGGGGCTATGTAGGAGCCACAAGGGAAATACAATGCAGGTACAATACAATAGAAGAGGGGGAAATCAAACATGAGATTTTAATCTACCTAAGATCTTATTCTTAATCACTAGATTGAAACCTCATTGGTTAAAAAAAAGGTTATACTCCCTCAGTCCCAATAAAGTTGTCAAATTTTGGAATACTAAAATAATAAGGGAACATCATTTATTACTCTAATGTATCAAATGAAGAGTTATTTTCTTTACTCAATAAAGAAATTTTGACAATTTTTTGAGAAAAGTTTTGACGACTTTAGTGGAATTGATAGAGTAATATTGTTTTTAGATAAGCTTAAATTATGTGCTTGTAAATTTGGCTATTGACACTTCTGTGGTGTAAAGAAAAAAAAAGTTTTATGATAAGCTTCTGTGTATTATATTTATTTGACGCGTCAATTATGTGTGAGAGATTAATTTTTTAAAATTGAAAGAGACATTAATTTCATTTTCATGCTTTTTGTCATTATAATATTTATATTAAGCTCTTTTTACTTTTTAATTCAAAATAAGTTGCAAAAAAATAGAATAGTGCACTTTTTATAAATTTTATTTACACCAACAACAAGCATATCGAAAGTGTACACCTCCTTGTGACTGGTCATTTGAGTTTTTATAATTGAACTCCTTAAACCCACCCTCTATGGCTCATTCGGATCAAAAAAGATTAAATTTTTTATTTTCATAATGATATTAATTTTCCATTTAATCCCGCCAAATCATATTAGTAAAAATTTAATACTCATTTTAGTAATATATTTTAAATGATTGTATCTGATGTACTTAAGGTTTTATTATTATACCATTGCACGAAGATCTCAATATTATTTAGTCTTTTGTATGAGCTAACCACCAACCCTTTTTACCTAACAACTTTTCAGGTAAATTGCTCTTCCTATGATAGTGATATCATTGCAAATAAAGACTTATTCTTCTTATCAAAGTAAAACAAAAGCAAATGAAAGAGTAGTGGAAGATGGTCAAATTCTTGCGCGACACAGTTGAATTTGGCATGTCGTATTGGCACCGTTCAAATTCATGCTTATTGCTAGTTGCGGCTTCAATTCAAACAAATATTCCATTCTTTTCTCCTTTTCAGGGCGACAAGTTATTACTACAAAGATGAAGTGCCAGCAGCTAGTCATGCCTAGACAAGTGTCATGGTTGCCGGCACAAACCAAATATGCCCCTTTTTTTTCCTTTTTTTGGAATAATTGAATGATAGTCCATAGATAATTCTTCCAAAATCAGTCGTGAATTCTCACCTCCATCTATTTGTCTGTGTAAAAGTCGCAAAGAGCACATGCAGTCAGAGTTTCGGTTTTCAGAACTCCAAGTGAGTAGCTGCTCCTCTATATCATCTCGAGATTCGACTTTTTTGTCTTCTTTCCCTCACCTCTATATTCAATGAAACTCTAATTTGGATTGCTAAATGAAATATAGATCATGGATCACTTTCACAATACATAACATTTTTTATAAAAGCCAAAAAAAAAAATGAAAACCAAATTCAAGCCAAAACAAAGAAAAATTAGAAAAGTTTGTTGGAAATGCGATTCCCGACTATCCCAACGCTTTGCTTCCCATTCCAAGTCATGCAGACCGTGTGCTACAAGCTCAACTATGAAATGCATGTGGGGCTCATGATATTAAGGAAATAGATATTTTGTATATTTTATATGTATTATTTCCTTCCTGGAATTGGTATTTGCATAGGATTGTGATTTCCTTAACTTGCCGCCTAAACTAGGTTAGGTTTTCTAGCACAAAAAAAAATTTGTATCATGGTGTATTTATAAGAAGGCTATTCCACCATAGCTAATGAGAAGTAGGGAGAAATCTCCTTCCCCAAATTTATGCTCCTAAGTTCATTTCATGGTATCAGAGCAAGATTTCTCAAACACTACAAAACATCATCACCAATGACAAGAAAGATCAAACTCTCAGCATCACAAACCAATCCCCATATTTTCTTCATCCCTCTAATTCCCCTGGTGCCATTATACGGCAATCAAATTCGATGGAAAAAGTTATGACTTACGAAAAAAACAGCCATAACATCATTAAGATTGAAAAATAAACTTGTTTTTATTGATGGATCGATAACAAAGACAACAAAGAACGTAGGAAAATAGATGAAGCAAAAGCATTGGAGATGCTGAATTCAATGGTGATGTTTTGAATCATGAATGTCACAGTTCCATGGCTACATAAAAGTGTAGCTTATGTTAACTCGACTCAATAATTATGGGAAAATATCAAAACGAGGTCTGATGTGCCAAACATATCGAGGATTCACAAATTAAAGGCTGAGATTGCATCTTGTAAACAAAATAAACAAGATGTAGTTAATTTCTTTTCAAGACTTATGGGGTTAAGAAGTGAACTGGGTAACTCTATTAAAATAGCACCATGCAAGCGTGAAACGGTTGCAAACATGGTCCATTACATGGAAGAGGAGAAGGTCCACCAATTCTTAATGGGATTTGATAATGATTCGTGCTCGATGATACGTAGTCAAATCGTAGCAATGGATCCATCACCCTCAATAGACAAGATCTTCAATATTGTTCATTAGGAGGAGTACGACCAACAAATGATGAGTAACCGAGACCATAAGTTAGAAACCATGGCAGCATTTGAAACCTCACATATTGCCTAACCAAGTATTACGCAAGGTGAAAGAATATCTTGCAAACACAGTGGGAAAATAGGGCACGAATAGGCAAACTGGCATGAGCTAGTAAGTTATCCCCTGGGATGTAGTAGCGAAGGAGGATAGGGCAGTAGAGGACATAGCCATGGTGCAAGGCAAGGAGGAAGGTTTGGCGCTAGATGAATGCGAGGATGAGAGGCTGCTCATGTTGCACAGGTAGTAGCGGCAAAAGCCCTAACAAGCTCAACCGAGGAGACCTTCCCAGCAGCGGCAGTCATGGATTTTACTCCGGAATAGGTATAATGTATCTTGGGTCTCATTGAGACTCCAAAATCCAACTATAAGAAGCTATTCGGTAAGGAAATTTGGTTGCTCGATTCACGGGCTTCATGTCATATGGCAGGTTCCTTGAGTATGTTGTGTTATATACATGATGTGGAATTTATCCTAGTTGTGTTGCCTAATGGATCAATGACTATGGCAATAAAAAAAGGGTCAATTGTTTTGAATCCAAAGTTGAGATTAAATCATGTTCTATAATATGTATAGCTTAATATCTATAGCACAACTGATTGATGAGAATTTTTGCGATGTAACATTTACAAAAACGTTTTCTGCGATACAGGACCTTATTATGAGGAGCCCGATTAGAGAGGGTGAACCAAGAAGATGGATATATTACTTGAAGAAGTCTTTCCCAGCAAACATACAAGTTAACGAGGTGCAATCATATGATGCATAGCATTGCAGATTAGGGCATCCTTCGATTTTGTCACTATCTAAATTTCCCAGTATTAGCAGTGGTAAAAATAAAGGTGATTTGTGTGATGTGCACTTACATGCCAAGCAAACTCGAATGTCTTTCTCTATTAGTGAAATAAAGCAAGTAACTATTTTGATTTGATTCATTATGACATATGGGGTGCATGTCGGCTAAAAATGTTTTCGGGTGCTCAATGCTTCCTCACTATAGTTGATGATGCCACCCGGGGTGTTTGGGTATACGTAATGAATGAAAAGATCGACGCCTCACAATTGTTGATGGATTTTTCTACAATGGTTGATACACAATTTGGAGCTAAAGTGACAATTGGTAGGAGTGATAATGGATATGAGTTTACATCTAAACCTATTTTCTCTCAAGCTATATAACGCCTTCATATTCCAAATATTGCGGAAGATATGGGCCTTAAATGGAGCAAGGGTTAGTGCAGGTTTAGAATACTCCTGACCTACAAGAGTATAAACTGTAAACAGAAAAACAAATCGCTTAATTATACTATGTTGAACTACATGCTGACTTGGCTTTATTAGGAATTGCAAGTTTTCATAAGTGCATACGTGGCTTGGTAAACAAATCATCAAGTGCAGTCAAACATAATCTCGAAAAAAGAAGAAAGAAAGAGAAGGGGGGATATGAAGGAAAATCAATAAAAGATGTTAGTTATCTTTCACCAAGCTATTCCTCGCTACTCGAACCACTTTTGTCTTATGGGTTTCCACTCTAGGCCCCAAAATGCCTAGTAGTAAACGGCGTTTGTAAGTGGGTCTTTAAATCTTTGGACCACTTTCGGCGTGTGGGTTTCTATTCTAGGCCCCAAAAGGCCTAGCAGCAAATTGCGTTCGTAAGTAGGTCTTCAAGTCTTCGCACCACTTTTAGGTGTGTTGGTTTCCGCTCTAGGCCCCAAAAGGCCTAGCGGTAAACTGCGTTTGCAAGTGGATCCTAGAATCTTCAGCCCACTTTTGGCGTGTGGGTTTCCATTCTAGGCCCCAAAAGACCAAACGATCAACCCTATTTGCGAGTGGGTCTTCAAGTCTATGCTACTTATAGTACATTGATTTTCATCTTAGGCTTCAAAAAGCCTAGTGAGAAACTATATTAGCGAGCAGTCTTACAAGTGACTTACCACTCAACATAAGCAAACAAAAAAAAAAAAATCCAACTAAAAGTATAGAATTTTGGCACCAAATAAATGAACGGGATGCTGTGATGACACAAGCAAGCACGAAAATAATGCATATTAAACAAGTTCCGCTAAAGGTGCGTGAGAATATGGGTCCAACGTGTAGTTATTCAGGAGCACGTTTGGATAATAGTAATTATACATCAAATGCACTCTGTTACAACGTTATAGTTAATAAGAACATCAACGACGCATGAGAAGATCTTTCAATATAATAAAGTTGCTTCCTTTGGATTCATTTTTTGCCAAAGTCACCTCCTTTTATGGCTAATAATTGTCTAAAAATGGCAATAACCTCAAAGCATGATGTGGCAAATGGGAACAAAATGAGGTGAAACTAACAAGAAAAGACACTCAATTTGCTAAGCCATAGGCCCATGACACTTTACATGCTTCAAAGCTCTTTCTTTCTCTCTCCTTAGAAATCAACCTCTTCACAAACCACACACCCAAAACCTCTTTCACCAAAGGAGGTTCAACATCAGGAGAAATTGATGCAGCCTTCATTCAATCCACAAAACACAGACCAAAGCCCACCATAACTAAATCAGAAGGCATCCCAATAATCAATCTCTCTCTAATTATTTCCATTGGTCATCTCTCTAACGTCAACCTCACTAAAGAAGGAATTGATGAAATTGCCTAGATGGGCAATGCCTCTGAGACGTGGGGCTCCTTTCGAGTCATCAATTGTGGAATCCCATTGAATAAGCTGCATAAATGTCGACCAGGTTGGCCGAAAGTTCTTCTCGTTACCCATGGCAGAAAAAGGGAAGGACTGAAAAGATGAAGAAAACCCAATGGGGTACCATGATATTGAGTTGACTCAGAATGTTAGAGATTGGAAACAAGCATAGGCGGAGCTACATTGGTGCAAGGGTGGTCAATTGACACCGCAGGTTTTTGGAAAAAAAAATTAAATATAGATATTCTGGCAAAAAGCAAAACAGTTATATATATTATTTCATGTATTTATGTGATAGGGAAGAAGCAGTGGCCGGATGGTTAGGTGGTCCTTGCTGTGGGGGTGTTTGCATAGCTGGTCGCGAGTTCGAATCTCCCTTTGAGCAAGTTGCTTGTTTTTTTTTTTGAATCTGCCTTTTTTTTGAATCTGTAGTAGTTCATTAACGAAATATACACACTCGTAGAAGCAATAGAACCATCAAGTCTGACTCGAAGTCGAAGGCAGCGCTGCTTCACCTTCACCTTGGCTCCTCTCTTCTCTACCCAAAGCCCCAAAACCCCATTACCCTTCAACCTTTCTCTGCCGGTCTGCCCACAGCCCATGCTAGAATCCGGCCGGCCACGGCCACCGCAGCATGCCACTTACGCTAGCACCAAAGTTCAGTAGTCTCCTTCAGTGCTTCTCCTTCTCCTAATTTCAGATCTGAGGTGAATTCAAGAAATCCCTAATTTTTGTTCCTAATTTTGTTAGTTTGTAAATAATTGTGTTTATTTTACTGATTTTAGTTAGATTCATGTCAAATAATTGATTGATTTAGTGATTTACTTATAATTCATGAATTGAAAAATGAAAATTTTTACCCAATTGTCTTCTTGGTTGAAGATTTAAAGTTAGACTGATTTTGTTTGTTATTGCTTGCTTGTTTATGTTTAATTTACTATTTTTATTGAATTTGTCATGAATAAGTGTATTGGTTATTGTTTGTTTATTGGTGAATTTAATGATTTACTAGAAACCATGAACCTAAGTAGGAACTTGATTGTGTTTTTCAGTTTGAAATGGAGAAATTTTTCAACAAGATAACTAAATGATCTGTTGGTTCAAGCTCTGCATCAGAAAACTCACCACTAATCTAAGAAAGTAGCAAAGAAAGTACTCCACCACCGCCTAGCAATGAACAACTAATAAGTACTAATCCATCTTCTTCCAGGAGGACTCCAGTCGATGTCAATGCTCTTCCATCTGATCCGGCCGATAGGAAACCAATTTCAAGCTATCATCCAAATGATCGTGATGAGGTAAGAAGAGCGTATTTACAAAAAGCTCCTTACCAACCCCGAAATCATGCATTTCCTCAAACTAAAATGTCTAAGTATATGCGCCGTTTCAATGAATCATGGTTTGCGGCATATCCTAATTGGTTAGAATATAGTATAAAGGAAGATGCGGCATTTTGTTTGTGTTGCTATTTGTTCCAGAATGAGAAGTTGGCTCATGGTGGAGGGATGCATTTACAGGTAAAGGCTTTAGAAATTGGAATAAGAGGAAATCATTTGATACGCATGTTGGTGAAGAAAATAGTGTGCACAATCAATGTGTTAAAAAGTGTGAAGATCTTATGTTGCAAAAGCAATCCATACAAACTGACTTAGACAAACTGTCTAAGGAGGTTAAATCTGATTATCGGGTCCGTTTAAATGCTTCAGTGGAAATAGCACGACAACTTCTAAATGGAGCATTGCCTTTTCGAGGTCATGATGAAAGTGAGTCTTCAACAAGGAAAGGTCATTTTTTGAATTTCCTAGAATGGCATGCCCAAAGTAATGAAAATTTTGGAAGTATTTTCAAAAAGGATCCATTAAATCATAAATTGACATGTCCTGATATCTAAAAAGACATTGCTCATTCTTGTGCAAAAAAAACAATTGGAAAGATTCTTAAAGAACTTGGAGATGAATATTTTGCTATATTAGTTGATGAATCTCATGATGTATCCTGTAAACAACAAATGGCTGTTGTCTTGTGATATGTTGATAGAAAGGGTTTTGTCATGGAGCGTCTGCTTGGTCTTGTTCATGTCACTGATACTTCTTCTTTATCACTAAAGGAAAATATTTATTCTTTGTTATCTCAATATTCCTTGAGCCCATCTCAGATAAGAGGATAAGGATATGATGGGGCTAGTAATATGCGTGGGCATATCAATGGGCTTAGAGCTTTGATTATGCAAGATTGTCCATCGACACATTACATTCATTGTTTTGCTCATCAGCTTCAATTAACTCTTGTTACGGTTGCAAATCATCACGATGAGGTTGAATGGTTCCTTGGGTGGGTTGGTGTTACGTTGAATGTGGTTGGTGGTTCTTATAAATGTAACCATGAGTTTCGTGAAAAACAAACAGAAGCAGTTGAAGAAGCATTACGTCTAGGTGAATTACAAACTGGACAGGGCTTAAACCAAGAACTTGGACTTGGAAGACCCAGGGACACTCGTTGGGGCTCTCATTATAAAACATTTACAAATATGATTACCATGTTTGCTCCAATCATTGATGTGGTTGATGGTATAGCAACCCATGGAAATCATTCACCTGATAGAGTCTCGGCGCAAGGTGCTTTAGATGCCTTACAGACATTTGAGTTTCTTTCTTGTTACATTTGATGAAATTGGTATTGGGTATTATAAATGCATTGAGTCAGGCTTTACAAAGAAGAGACCAAGATATTGTTAATGCTATATCTCTCCTTACTACTACTAAGAGACAGCTGCAAATAACAAGGGATCAAGGATGGAATATTGAAATTCCAGACATGGATGACTTACATGTTATTCGAGGAAAATCTAAGCGTAGAGTTTCCAAGGTGACAAATGAGCATGACTATCGCGTTGATGTGTTCTACACAATTTTTGATATGCAAATGTAAGAACTTAATAGTCGTTTTTCTGAGACGACCACTGATTTGCTTCTTAGGGTGGCTTGTTTGAATCCTAGTGACTCATTCTCTCACTTTGATAAGAAGAAGATACTAAGAATGGCTCAGTTATATCCAGATGATTTTGATGACTTTGCCATTGAGGCACTTGCTTGTGAACTTGATACTTTCATCGCTAATGTAACTGATGATGTGAGGTTATACAACATTTCAAGAATTACTGAGCTTTCCAGGAAGTTGGTTCAAACAAAGAAGCATTTAAGCTTTCCCCACCTGTATGAACTTTTGAAGCTGGCATTGATTTTACCGGTTTCAATGGAAAATATTGAAAGAGTTTTCTCTGTGATGAAGTTCATTAAGACCAAATTACGCAACAAAATATCAGATGAATTTTTAAATGATATTGTTGTTACTTATTTTGAGATTGATCTTTTTAAAAGTCTATCGAACGATGATATTATGCTTTACTTTCAAAGCATGAGATCTCATCGAGGATAACTTTTTTAAATGCATTAGTTGTGCATTTCATTTTTAGAACTATTAAAGTTTGTATTATCTGTATTATTAATCTCGACGCCCCTTACTTTGAATCCTGGCTCTGCCCCTGGAAATAAGTGTTTGATTTCACCAACAAAGATGATGAGACCATAATCCTAAATTGGAAACTGATCAACACCTAATTCTAAGGACACATCTCATTCAAGCCACACAAAATTTTTGGTACCTTTGTTCAGCCACAACTATTAAATTGAGCCAGGCCACTTGATTAGGAAGCTAGGTGGCGCAAATATCAAGCTTTTGGGGGGGCCTCCGCCGTGCAGTAGCAGCATCAACAAATGGTTTTGGATTTTGGCTGGTTGTAGCAGCAGCAAACAGTGCAGAGGAGGAGAAGAAGAAGAAAAGGGGGGAGGCGTCATGTGAGCTGCAGTTGTCGGATAAATGGAGCAATAGCAAAGCTCTAAGTTTGGCCTAGGAAAGAGATATAATCTGGGCCAAGCCCGCATAAGAAGAAAAGGGAAAGGAGAAATATGGGCCACTGTTTGAAACAGAATAGGCCTGAAATGAGAAGAAAGGAGGGTTGTTGGAGCTGAGCGTTAGGTTGGCCTGCTGTTAGGCGCCAAGGGTGCTCCGACCAGGCTTGTAAATTGAGGGAGTTGAGGAGGGACGAATCGGGCCACCGAGATTGGGCCTCCTATGATTAGGTCGTGTTTTCATCATTCCACTTCATCCAATTCCTCTTCTTTCAGTTCTATTGGTCAACAATTTATTCACTTATTCAAATTTTTATAATTCTTACAAAATCAACAGAACATATTGAAATTCTATTTAAATCATTTATTGTGAGCGAATGTTAGGTAATAAAAGGAAATCGAGATGTCGGTCACGTTTAAATGACAAAGGTCATGTTTGTGACCTGGCCTTGAGACGGTAATTTGTAAGCACCAAAAATACTTATGTGCCATACCAAGAGTTAAAGTTAAATTAATTATTTGAGCCAACCCTTATAATTGATTTAATTAAGCCCAAATTGACTCACAAGTCATGGCCTAAGCCCAAATGACTTCAAAGTCAATGCGCGGTTAAAGCCTAAGAGACTTCCAAGTCAAAGTCCAAGTCAAAGCCTGAGTCAAGGCCCAAGCTAAGTCCAAGTCAAAGTTAAAGCAAATGACTCCTAGGCTAAATTGATTCAAGTTGAAATTCAATTAAAGGCTCAAAATAAGGTCAAAGTCAATCCTGACCTTTAAGGAGGAGGGGGAATTTTCCTATAAATAGACCCTTAGCCCCCCCATTTAGAGTTGGAAAATTCAAAGAATTCACCAAGACTCAAGCACTCTCTTTTTGAAAGATGATAGCAAGCACTTGAAGCACGTGGCATCCTCCCTCTAAGATCAAATATTTGTTTTGATTGAGATTATGCCTCTTAGGTCCTTTCTCAAGATAAAGTTCATTCAAATTCATCCAAGGAGATCGAATTAGAGGATTATTTTCATTGTATTCAATATAGAGACTATACCCATATATGCAATATCAAATTCAATTTGTTATCTGATTTCTTGTCTAATTTATTTTATACTCGAAATTTGTGTTTATACAATGCATTCGAAATCTGGAATACATTATTGTCGTTATGGTGTTAACTTGTTTGTTCTATAATTGGGTCCATGTTTAATAATAGTACCCTATTTACTAACTAGATTAATTGGAGTGAAGGTTAGAGTATGTAGCAATTATATTGTAGCCTTTAACTCATTATTATACTCGTGTAAGTCAATGAAAATCTAAAGATTGAAGAATACATGATTACCCAACTTGATCAGATCATACGAGGAGGATCAAGGGCACAGAATTAGCATACTAAACTACATGTTTAATTTCTTATGTTTGAGCTTCATCTGCTCCTTTTTCTTTTGTTTATTTATTTATTATTATTTATTTACATGGGGTTTGCATCCTTCGTATTTGGGTTTTGGTTTTGATTTGTTATGTTTGATTTTGAAAGATATACTTGTCATGTTTTATGCTTGCGACTAGTGGCCTTTTCAATTGTCTAGTTTTGTATTTTTATTTGGGATGAATTTTATTCTTCTCTATATATAATTTTTCCTTTTGTCCTAGTTTCGCTTTTGGTTATTTGAAACTATTACTGCATGGTGCTCATGCTAATCTAAAAACTATCATTTTGGAATCACACGCAATGCATGCAACGTTAAATTCAGCATACGAATATGTTTATTAGCCATCAAATTTTCTCTTTATAAAAAAAGTTGTAGTCATGAAATATCAAATATGGGAATCATAATAATTTCTTATGCAAAACTCTTCAATGACCAAATTGTTTAGAAAACAAAAACATATGTGTATCTCGATCGCTTCGTATACGAAGAAAAAACTATCGAATGTAACCAATAAGTACAAACTTGTGGACGTTGTAACAAGATAATTTTCAATCCAAGAAAATGATGTTCGTACATGAATGCACTTCTAACCTGTTGTGATAATCCAAACTCGGAACTTTTGGATTAGAATTTGGCACTTTTCAACCCGATTCCAAAATATGACTGACCTATATTTTATCCACCAACCTGAATTGCCAGATAAATTAAGAATCAATTTACCTATTAATATTCAGCCTCACTTGCACAACATATATTGATAGTATTATATTATACTATGTGAAATAAATAAGAGAATTTAAAAAAATTGTGAGAACATTTTGTCTAGCATTCAATTTATTTCAAGGCAAATAAATCACACAAATAGAAGCTTGAATGACATTAAAAAGTGCACAACATAAATTATAAAAATCTCAAAATTTCATAACCATAATAATTAGTTGAAAATCACTAAAATGTAAAACAAGTATATGGTGTATTAATTATGTGTCAAAAAAATTAAGGATTTTCGACAAAGTTTTAGAATCCAAATCGGTTTGAATTAAACTCATTAGGGTTACGATCAGTCTACTTATGTTATGGTCTATCCATTTAGGTTAGAGCAGCATTTTTTAAATATTTTTTCCCACAAAATTTTACTTATCTAGTTATTTGTGATGAGTTTTTCTCTTTTACTGAGCATAATCACTATCAAACTTGACTTTAATAATCAAATTCAAATATTCCCACCTTTTTCTGAATTTTCCTCTCTTTTCCCCGCATTATCACCATTGAAATCTATTAGTAACATGGCACATCTGTGATGTACGATTGCTAATATTACTTAACCCTTTTTTTAAGTGCATGTTCTAGTCAAATGATCATAAATACTTATCATCACCAGTTGCAACTAATCAGCACTAATCAATTTTAATCAGCACTCATTAGCACTTAGTCATATTTTTTACTCACAATTTTCATCCCTAATCAACATCATCAGTGTCGATCATCACTCATCAGTACAAATCAGTAATCATCCGCACTCATCAGTACTGGTCGATAATAAGCTACTTATGATAAGTTGAAAGAATATGTGCTTGCAACCAACCATTTCATCATATAATTGAATCAACAATGCATTTTGTAAAATAGTACATGTTGCGGAAAACAGGGAGTAGCCCAGCCATCAAGTATTTTTATTACAAATTTTGGTATTTATAACAATTGGATATCCATATAATTGTGCTTTATTTTTTTTCGGTAAATGAATTATAAGTTTTATAGACTGAATTTAAGATGAGCATAATTTGGAATTTAATAGACTAAGCGCATATTCTTTTTT
>NCQV01018799.1:32141-47672 GCA_002740545.1 Lophocereus schottii | reverse complement strand
TTGTCTTGTCAAGAATGAATATGCTGCTCAAAAACACCTTGGTCGCCTTGATTTCTCGGGTGATCTTGTATAGCTGAATATAAGAGCTTCCTCCTCACGACTTAACCACATATTTGGCGAGACGTGTTGTTTGCTGTGTCATTGAAGCTCGAAACCTGTTCCTAAGACTTGTTCTCAACATTTATCATTCAGGTTAATACATATATCACAAACAACGGTGTAAGCCCTATTTGGAGAGCTTGTTTGGAACAACATTACTTAGACAATTATATTACACTTAGATTTGTTATCATCAAAACTAAATATAATTATGCAACAATAAGTGTTATTAAGCCATAACATATTTATCAAGTCAGATGACATTTATGAAACAAATGACATTTATCAAGTCAGATGATATTTTTTTAAAGACTCAAGGTTCGTCCATTGTCTGTATCTTTAGAAAGCAGAACATGTTTATCAAGTTACAACTCTCAATGAGTTTATCAATGAATCCGTTTATACAGCGATTTGCCATTTAACTTGTGACCCCAAAAGTTATTATTTATAAGGTGTCAGCCCATCATTTACCCATATGGCTTCAGGCCAACTCTTGATCGAATTAGCAGGTGTACACCAATGTATAGATCATATTCATTGCAAGGGGTTCATATCCAAATAATAATGAGCAGTTCAGTTTCGTATTACTTTCACTTCCATTGTTATTGTAAACTAAATGAATTGCAAAGGTAGGTACCCATCGATAGTATTTCTATACCCATTTTACAATACAGGAATTTATATACTGAGTTTTAGCTCACATTTTCAAATTGTTTTCATGTTTTCCATTTTAGGTGATGAAGTATCATATGTTTCTCCATTTGGCAAGCCCTTTTGGAAGCCATCAGATGCTCACAGTGGATTCAGCACAACATGAATGTTGGGATCGACCGCAGGATCAAGTTGGGTCTATGTTCAATGTACTTATGTAGTGTGGAGTGCGAGTTAGCGCATGGTAAGCTTAAGTCGACTGTGTTGAAGTTGAACTATTATGGACTTTGGTCTTGGAGTGTTTCAGTTTAATAGACATTATGATTGTGAACATGAGTTGCAAGATTAAATGGTTTCAGTGAGCCTTGTCCTTATCAGCGCGGCGGTAGCACCTTCTATCATTAAGTCTTCCGCTGCAGTTTTCTGTAAATATTGTCATTAGCATTTTAGGGGCACCACCACATGGATGAAATGAAAGGGTGGGAGCTAAGTTATGGGAAACTCCATAGAAGTGGGATTAATAAGCTTCTCAGGAGGTGTAACCCAACTAGACTCCACAACAGAAGGCTCATCAATTGAATGCTCCTCAGTAAACATATCATCTTACTCAATAAATATACCACATTGATCATTAGAACTAGCATTAGTCTTGAATCCATCTCCTTCTATAAGCTCTCCTAAGGGAGCCAACGGAAGAGGTGAGTCATGAACAATTAAATTAAATCAGGGTGGTCACTGATTGTGCTAAACTCTAGGTAGGGTGTAACTACTAAAGGCTATAAGGGATCACTCGCTTCCTCGAGGCCATCATAATGTGTATCATCATGAAAATCGTGCCCTAAAGATATCAAACACGAGCAATTCCTCTAATCTATGAGGCCTACCAAGTAGTAGAAAAGAATCAACATCATGATCAAAGGAATCACAATAATCACATGAAATAAGAACACATGGAGTATGAGTGTGCTCATAAGATATACCCAAAACTTACCTGCATCTATAGATGTAGCATGCATACTTATGTTTTAGCCCCATTTTGGGAACCTTATGGTGGGAATCATGTTTTGTGTTGTAAATGAAAGTTTTTTGGACTTCTTAATCTTACCATATTAGGGTTTTATGTCTCCATTTGAGGTCAAGGGTGAAAGTTATGGATTTTTGAAGTGAACTGACATATTTTAGTGCAAATTGGTCTGTTATTGCAATTTTTGAGCAGTACTTGGAGAAAAATTCTAAAAAATTTACTGTAGATTGTCATATTATTTTCAAATTTCTTATAAGGTTTTATGAATTTTGGTTGAGTATTTTGAGTTTGGTGATTTTTAGAAGCATTTAATCATGTACCGAGCAATAATAAAGATTGAGTGAGATTGATCATGCACTCATTTTATATTGATTTGGGCCAAGTAAGGCCATTTAAGGGGGAAATGAATATTCATGGACTTTCACGGAGCTTTGAGCTTGATTAATGAGAAAGAAGACGACAAGTATAGAATTTGGGAGCTTGTTTATGAGCTTTGAATCAATTGTAGATTTTACAAAGAAAATACCGAGTTTTGTGAGCTTAATAGCTTCTATTGAGTTCAATAACTCATTGGGGTGGAATTCTATATTTAATAGACTTGTGAATGAAATATGGGAAGTGGGGAGAATTTTTGACTTAGAAATCAAATCTGTCTGACTAAATTATTGCAGTTTATGCTATTTTGAACCAAGATATATCTCTCTTAGCCTCAAACCTTTGTTACTTGCTCAATTCTGAATGTATCCAATATATTTATCAAGCCAATCTAGTGTACTTGCTTTTGTCTTGAACCAAGCTATACATCAGCAAGTCTCAAACTCGTATCAGTAACATATTTCAAAAAATGCCAAAGCCACTCTCCCATTTGTCACCATAAAGGCCCTTTCCTTTGTAATCTAATTTATCTCATTGCAGCCTATTTTATTTTTATTTACTTTATCTCAAATTTAATTACTTTCATTAATTTAGTTTTGAAGTTGTATTATATTACCCCAGTTATGTATACCTTTTAATTACTCAATTTCTATTACACGCACTTTTACTTACTCAATTATGGGAGTAAGGATTATTTACTAAAAACACATACCTACAATGACATTTATGAAACAGAGTCAAAGCCTAGTTATCATTCCTGATTATCCATAAGTGTTATCAACTCAAAATCTATTTATCAAGTCAGATAACATTTATGAAACAGATGACATATATCAAGTCAAAGACTCAACGTACGTCCATGGCCTGTATCTTCAGAAAGCAGAACATATATGTCAAGTTACAAATCTTAATGAGTTTGTCAATGAATCTGTTTATATAAAGATTTGCCATTTAACTTGTGACCCCGCCAGTTATCATCTATAAGGTGTCAACCCATCATTTATCCGCATAACTTTAGGCTAACTCTTGATCAAATTGGCAGGTGTACACCTATATAGAGATCAGATCATTGCAAGGGGTTCACATCCATATAATAATGAGTAATTTAGTTTCATATTACTTTTATTTTCATTATTATTGCGACCTAAATTAATTACAAAGGCGGCTACCTATCAACAGTGTTCCTATGCTCATTTTACAATACAGGAATGCATGTACTGAGTTTTAGCTCACATTTTCGAATTGTTTTTATGTTTTCCATTTTAAGTTATGAAGTACCACATGTTTCTCCATTTAACAAGCCCTTTTGGAAGTCATCAGATGCTTATTGTGGATTCAACATGGCATGAATGTTGGGATCAACCTCAGAGTCAAGTTGGGTCTATATTCAATATACTTGTATAGTGTGGAGTGTGAGTCAGCACTAGGTATGATTAATTCGATTGTATTAAAGTTGAACTATTATAGACGTTGGTCTTAGAGTGTTTCAGTTTAATATATATTATGATTGTGAACATGAGTTATAAGATTAAATAGTTTCAATGATCTTTATCCTTATCAAGATGGTGGTAGTGCCTTCTATCATTAAGTCTTCCGCTGAAGTTTCCGGTAAATCATATCATTAGCATTTTGAGGGAATTATAGATTTGGTATCAAAGCTAAGGTTTTAATAGTCACTGTGAGCTATCAAGGGTTTATGAGTTAGCTATCAAGTGTGTATGAGTTATGTTGCATCAGTTAAATGAGTTATTAACTATAAGTTCATATGCATGGGCATACATGGAGTAACAATTTCCATTTGGATGACTCAATCAATCGCTAATATGCTGAGATTCAAGCATTAGCAAAGTGGAGTATGGAACCATTTAGGTGACTTGTTAGTGAGGCATGCTTTCATTTATCGGGGAGTTGTATTGTATGTTTCATTTCTCTCATTTGTTTAAATTTTTGTAATTGTGCACTTCAGGTTTGTGACCCATTGAGCTATGAACTCCGGTGTGTGGCCGTTGAGCTATTAAAGTGTTATTTTTCATCATAAGTACATGGTGTAAGGCTTTAAGCCCAGGTTTTAGCCAGTTTTCTGGCGGAACTCTGTCCATTTTACTCTAGAATTTAAGAGTTTCATTGAGGTGTGTTAACATACATAATATTGAGTACAGTGATGTTTAAAACCTATTGTAGGAATGTCGTTTACAACTTGGTCTATCTTTGGGTTGAATTAGTATGAGATGGAATTACTGCAGGGAATCCTATGACGGTAATTTAGTAGCTTGCAGTGTGCTACTTGGCACTATATGGGTGGTATGAGTAAGATTTAGTTGCCATGCATAGAAAGAGGCTGCTCTTGTCACTAAGACCTTACAGCAGCAATGCTCTCATTACTTCCAGTCATTAATTTACTTCGGCCGTAGTCACCTTCGATTGTTCAGGGGCATTATTCCTTTGCTATTGACACTCACTTGGTCTATGACATCTCTTTATCTAGGCCATTTATTTAAATGGCTTCAATTGTTATCTAAACCATGCCAATGACAGCTTATCATTTGCATGAATGCTCTTTTATAGTAGTTCTTGCAATTGTCTGCTGGTTTCATCTTTCCAATTTGATTTTATGCAATATTGTTTAATCTTCTTATACTTGATATTTCATTTGTTTATAATGATAAGCTCGTATAACTTGTTCTGAATTCATAATATAATTATTCTCCTTGCTTTTAGATTCAATTGTCACACTTATATTTTACATCCTCATCAATAAACTTCAGCATTCTCCATTCCATCTTATTGTTGCGCTCAAATTGACTTTATCTCAGCAAATGCATGTTCTCAATGTAACTTGTCCAATCTATTTATATGTCTATTGCGTTTTACCTATCCAATCTATCTATCTACTTATCGCACATTACTTTTCTCATCTATCTGGTGCACTTAACCTGACAATTGAGGCAAGAAAGTCATTATCTTGCCATCTTGCTTTTGCTAAACGCGAGTGTAATCGAGCCGTCTTTCCCCCTGATTGACTATCGATTGGATCCTTTATGATCCATATTTATAAACCATGATTCATTTGGCATTATATTTCAACATTCTAGTTATTTTATTTCAACCACCTTATGATAATCCCCCTTTCATCAATCTTTTCTAATCTCGTTGTTTGTTTCTTTTAGACTCACTTAACTACCAATTCCCTTGTTTTCATTCATGACAATATTTATTTTATTGTCCAATGTGGAATTGGAGTAGACCTTCGAATAATCGGATGAGGGGAGAATAGGTGATGCCTTGAGAACACTAAAAGACGACATTTTGATAAGAGACTAATCTTAAGCAATGTCGGGTCTTATTGGAGCAAGCCAAAAGAAGCATTGGGTATAAGAATAGAGTTAATCTAAGCAAGTACTACGAAAGAAATTCAAGGACATGTGAAGGTGAGACAAGGCCGACGAAAGAGTAATATCGACAAAAGTAGGAGACAATCACCATTTTAGATAGGGCAAAAAGTACTTTGGGCAAATCATACCTCCTCAAAAGCCACTTGGGAAAACTTAGAACAAGATGAAAGCCAAATATCCACATTTATTTGTGATATCAGTATATATTTTCACAAAACTCACAAGTTTCGAGGACGAAACTCTTTAAGGGAGGAAGGTTATAACATCCCGACCCTAACCTATATTTATTTAAATCATCTTTATTTTCGTGATTATTTAATTAACCAAATCATGTTTATTATTCAAATACACCCAATTTATTTATTTAGCAAATTACAATTTTAGGTCCCACTTTGCACTTCGGGATTCAATTATAGTAACATTTCAGGTGAATCAATAGTAGGTCTCGGTAATTATAATTTAAGATAATTCATTATTGTTATTACTACTATACTACTATCACTACTACTACTACTACTACTATCATTTTTATAACCTTGCAAAAATTTAATTCCACGCTACCAAAATTTATTCGCACACGGTTTACTTCCCTTCCCGGGCCCCAAACCATACAAGCCAATCATAATCTAACAAACTTGGTTGACTAACCTAGCTAATTGCCATTGTCTAAATCTAACAATGGTTAAAAAAAAGCCACTTATATGGGTGAAGAAAATCAGCCAAGTAAATTTTTCATTCGTTTCTAACCAAGTAAACACACACACACACCCATCTTCCTCTTTTCTCTCTCAACCCCACCGCCAGCCCCCCTGCTAGTTGCTGCTATTTGCTACTGTTCAGGCCAGCCAGAGGTGGCCTCCGACCGCCATAACCACCACCAACCATTCCCACACCTGACACCACATACACCTCTTGCTTCCAAGCATCAAAGTGAGTAACACTAATCTTGATCTTGTTGGTTTTGATTTTTATCTTAGTTTTGATTTTTGTTTTGTTATTTTGATTATTGATCATGATGTGTTGATAAGAATAATAGCTATTTTAGATGTTACTTCGGATACTTTAATTGTGAGATATGTCGGAAAGTAAGTAAGGGCTGAAGTTGATCATGTTCATGCAAGCTAAAACCATATTTACGGATTGATTTGTATTTAATTTAGTGATCTTTAGCATTGTTAATGATTATGATGGATTTGTTGTAGTTTTGGATGGTTTTTAATGAGTTGAGGAATGATTTCAAGTGAGGATTTATGGGAAAAAAGAGGAGAAAGCAGAAACAGTGAGCGCTGAAAATGGCAACAAAAAAGGGTGAATGTGAGATTAAACGAGTAATGACAGGCCCAAGGAAAAATTATAATTTTTAGTTGGTGGATAGGCCCATGTCTCAGATTTCCAATTCCTTTTGAATCGGCTTAATCCAAGTTCTGTGGATAAAGTTATGGTCATTTTACCATAATTGCACAGGTTACACCGAAACTAGCATACTTATGTTCTAGCACCATTTTGGGGACACTATGGTGGGAATCATGTTTTGTATTGTGAATGAAAGTTTTTCGGAACTCTTTAACATTTCCATATTGGGGTTTTAGGTCTCCATTGAATTTTTGAAGTAAACTCAGCTGCTTTGGTGTGAATTGGACAGTTATTGCAATTTCTGTGCAGCGTATACTTGGAGGCAAATTCTAAAAAATTTACTATAGATTTCCCATATTATTTTCAAATTTCCTATAAGATTTCATAAATCTTGGTTGGGTATTTTGAGTTTGGTGATTTTTGGAAGCAGTTTGAGTAATTGTGTATAGAGTAATAATAAAGATTGAGTGAGATTGCTCATGCACTCATTTTGTGTATTTTGGGCCAAGTAAGGTCATTTAAGGGCGAAATGAATATTTATGGACTTTCATGGAGCTTTTAGCTTGATTTATGAGAAAGAAGAAGATAAGTACACAATTTGGGAGCTTGTTTATGAGTTTTGAATCAATTATGGATTTTACAAAGAAAATACCAAGTTTAGTGAGCTTAATAGCTTATATTGAGTTCAATGACTCGTTGGGGTGGAATTTTATATTTAATAGACTTGTGAATGAAATATGGAAAGCGGGGAGAACGTTTGACTCAGAAACCATATTTATCAGACTAAGTTATTGTAGTTTATGCTATTTTGAACCAAAATATATCTCTCATGGCTTCAAACCTTTATTACTT
This sequence comes from Lophocereus schottii, assembly GCA_002740545.1. Lineage (NCBI taxonomy): Eukaryota > Viridiplantae > Streptophyta > Magnoliopsida > Caryophyllales > Cactaceae > Lophocereus > Lophocereus schottii. Next base: position 39,926 of record NCQV01018799.1, on the reverse strand, counting down.
ACTCAATTTAGAATGTAGCGAATGTATTTATTAAGCCAATCTAGTGTATTCGCTGTTATCTTTAACCTAACTATACATTAGCAAGCCTTAAACCTGCATCAGTAACCTATTTCCGGAAAGGCCAAAACCATTCTCCCATTTGTTACCATCAAGGCCTTTTGCTTTGTAATCTCATTTATCTCATTGTGGTCTATTTTACTTTCGTTTACTTTATATCAGATTTAGTTACTTTCATTAATTCAGTTTTGAAGTTATATTGAAATGCCCAAGTTATATAAACCATTTAATTACTCAATTTCTATTATACATACTTTTACTTACTCAATTATGTCAGTAAGGATCATTTACTGACTACACACGCCTATAATGACATTTTAAAAACAGAGTCGATGCCTAGTTATCATTCCCCATTATGCATAAGTGTTATCAGGTCAGAATATATTTATTAAGTCAGATGACATTTATGAAACATATGACATTTATCTAGTCAGATGACATTTTTTTAAAGACTTGAGATACATCCATTGCCTGTATCTTCATAAAACAGAACATGTTTATCAAGTTACAACTCTTAATGAGTTTATCAACGAATCAATTTATACAGCGATTTGCCATTTAACTTATGACCCCGTTAGTTATCATCTGTAGGGCGTCAGTCAATCATTTGCCCATGCAGCTTCAGGCCAACTCTTGATTGGATTGGTAAGTGTATCATATCATTGCAAGGGATTCACATCAAGATAATAATGAGCAGTTCAGTTTCGTATTTCTTTCATTGTCATTGTTATTGCGAACTAAATGAATTGCAAAGGTGGGTACCCATCAACAGTGTTTCTAGCTCATTTTACAGTACAGGAATGCACGTAGTGAGTTTTAGCTACGTTTTTGAATTGTTTTCATGTTTTCGATTTTAGGTGATGAAGTATCACATGTTTCTCCATTTAGCAAGTCCTTTTGGAAGTCATCAGATGCACACAGTGGATTTAGCATAGCATGAATGTTGGGATTCGACCTCAGGGTCAAGTTGGGTCTGTATTCAATATACTTGTATAGTGTGGAGTGCGAGTTAGCACATGGTATGATTAAGTCGATTGTACTGACGCTGAACTATTATGGACTTTGGCCTTGGAGTGTTTTAGTTTAGTAGATATTGTGATTGTGAACATAAGTTACAAGATTAAATAGTTTCAATGAGCCTTGTCTTTATCAGGATGGCGGTAGAGCTTCTATCATTAAGTCTTCCGTCGCAGTTTTCCGTAAATCATGTCATTAGCATTTTGGGGACGTTATAGATTTGGTGTTAGAGTTAAGGTTCTAAGGGCCACTACGAGCTATCAAATGTTTATGAATTAGCTATTAAGGTGTGTCTGAGTTATTTTAAACCAGTTAAATGAGTTATTGACCATAAGTTCATGTGTATGGGCATATATAGAGGAACCATTTTCATTTGGATGACTCGTTTGGCAATATCTTGGGATTCGAGCATTAGCAAAGTGGAGTGTAGAACCATTTGGGTGACTTGTTGGTGAGGCATGCTCTCATTTACCTGGAGTTGTATTATATGTTTCATTTCTATCATTTGCTTAAATTTTTGCAATTGTGCACTCCGGGTGTGTGACCCATTGAGCTATAAACTTCGGCGTGTGGCCGTTGAGCTATTGAAGTGTTGTTTTTCAAGATAAGTACATGTTGTAAGACTTTAAGCCAGGGTTTTAGCCAGTTTTTAGGCGAAATTCTATCCGTTTTGCTCCAGAATTTGAGAATTTTATTGAGGTGTATTAACATACATGATATTGAGTACAGTGATGTTTAAAACCTATTGCGGGAATGCCATTTGGAACTTGGTCTATCTTTGGGTTGAATCAGTATAAGATGGAATTACTGCAGGGAATCCTGTGACGGTAATTCAATAGCTTGCAGTGTGCTACTTGACACTATATGGGTGGTATGAGTAAGATTTAGTTGCCATGCATAGAAAGAGGCTACTCTTGTCACTAAGACCTTAAACCAGCAATGTTCCCATTACTTCCAATCATTGATTTACCTCGGCCCTAGTCACCTTTGATTGTTCAGGGGCATGATTTCTTTGCTATTAACACTCACTCGGTTTATAACATCTCTTTATCTAGGCCACTTGTTTAAATAGCTTCAATTATTATCTAAACCATGCTAATGATAGGTTATCGTTTGCAAGAATGCCCTTTTATAGTAGTTCCTATAATTCACTACTTGTTTCATCTTTCCAATTTGATTTTATCCAATATTGTTTGATATCCCTATACTCGATATTTCATTTGTTCATAATGATATGCTCGTATAACTTGCCCTGAATTCATAATATAATTATTCTCCATGTTTTAAATTTAATTCTCACACTTATATTTTACGTCCTCATGAATAAACTTCAGCATTCTCCATTCCATCTTATCGCTGTGCTCAAATTGATTTTATCTGAGCAAAGGCACATTCCCAATGTAACTTATCTAACCTATTTATATATCTATTGCATTCTATCTATCCAATCTATCTATGTACTTATCGCACATTGCTTTTCTCATCTATCTAGTGCACTTAACCTGAAAATTGAGGCTTAAAGGTTACCATCTTTCCATCTTGCGTTCGCTAAACTTGAGTGTAATCGAGCCATCTTTCCCCTTGGTTGACTATCTATTGGATCCTTTATGATCCATATTTATAAACCATGATTCATTTGGCATTATATTTCAACATTCTGGTAAGTTTTTCAACCACCTCATGATAATCCCACTTTTATCAATCTTTTCTATTCTCATTGTTTATTTCTTTTAGAGTTAATGACTTGCTTGACTACCAATTCCCTCATTTTCATTCATTGCAATATTCATTTTATTGTCCAATGTGGAATTGGAGTAGAGCTTCGAATAATCGGATGAGGGGAGAACAAGCGATGCCATTAGAACACTAAAAAAGGACATTTTGATACGAGCATAATCTTAAGCAATGTCGGGTCTTATTGGAGCGAGCTAGAAGAAGCACTGGTTATAAGAATAGAGTTAGTCCAAGTAAGTATTATGAAAGAAATACAAGGACGTGTTAAGCTGAGACAAGGCCGACAAAAGAGTTATGTCGACAAAAGTAGGAGAGAGTCACAGTTTCAGATGGCAAAAAGTACTTTGGGCAAATCATACCTCTTCAAAAGCCACTTTGGAAAACCCAGAAAGAGGTAAAAGCCAAATACCCACATTTATTTGTGATATCAGTACATATTTTCACAAAACTCATAAGTTTTGAAGATGAAACTCTTTAAGGGAGGAAGGTTGTAACACCCCGACCCTAACCCATATTTATTTAAGTCATCTTTATTTTCATGATTATTTAGTTAAGCAAATCATGTTTATTATTTCAAATACACCCAGTTTATTAATTTAGCAAATTACAATTTTAGGTCCGACTTTGCACTTCGGGTTTCAATTACAGTAAAGTTTCAAGTGAATCGATAGTTGGCCTCGATAACTATAATTTAAGATAATTCATTATTATTATTATTATTATTATTATTATTATTATTATTATTATTATTATTATTATTAGTACTGTTGTTATTATTATTATTATTATTACTGCTACTATTATTTTTATAACATCACAAAAATTTAATTTCGAGCTACGAAAATTTAATCGCATACGGTTTACTTCTCTTCTCGGGCCCCAAACCGTGCAAGCCAATCATAATCTAACAAGCTTGCTTAACTAACCTAGCTAATTACCATGATGTAAATCTAACCATGGTTAACAAAAAGCCACTTTATGGGTGAATAAAATCAGCCAAGTAAATTTTTTATTCATTTCTAACCAAGTAAACATACACACACACCCATCTTCCTCTTTTCTCTCTCAACGCCACTACCAGCCCCCTTGCTGGTTGCAACTGTTTGCTACTATTCAGGCCAGCCAGAGGCTGCCTCCAACCACCACAACCACCACCAACCATCTCCCACACCTCACACCACATACACCTTTTGCTTCCAAGCATCAAAGTGAGTAACCCTAATCTTGATCTTGTTGGTTTTGATTTTTTATCTTAGTTTTGATTCCTGTTTAGTTGTTTTGATTATTGATCATGATCTTTTGATAAGAACAAGAGCTATTTTAGATATTACTTTGGATGTTTTAATTATAAGATATGTTGGAACGTAAGTAAAGGTTGGAGTTAACCATGTTCATGCAAGCTTAAGTTAAAACCGTGTTTATGGATTGATTTGTATTTGATTTGGTGATCTTTAGCATTATAATGATTACATTGGAGTTATTGTAGTTTTGCACGGTTTTGGAGGAGTTAAGGAATGATTTGAAGTGAGGATTGATGGGAAAAAAGAGGAGAAAGCAAAAAAAAATGAGGGCCAGAAATGATAGAAAACAAGGGTGACTTTGGGATTAAACTGGTAATGATCGGCCCCTTGAAACATTATGATTTTTGGTGGGTGGATAGGTCAGTGTGTTAGATTTTGAATTCCTTCTAAATCACCTTAATCCTAGTTTTGTAGACAAAGTTATGGTCATTTTACGAGAACTATGCAAGTAAGACCAAAACTAGCATACTTTTGTTCTAACCCCATTTTGGGAACCCTATGGTGGGAATCATATTTCGTGTTGTGAATAAAAGTTTTTTGGGGCTTAATCTTCCCATATTGGGGTTTGGGTCTCCATCTGAGGTCAAGGGTGAAAGTTATGGATTTTGAAGTAAACTGACATGCTTTGGTGCAAATTCGTCTGTTATTGTAATTTCTATGCAACATATACTTGGAGGGAAATTCTAAAATATTTATTGTAGATGTTTCAAAAACTACTTTGAGCAAATCATACCTCCTCAAAAGCCACTTAGGAAAACCCAAAAAGAGATGATAGCCATATATCCACGCTTATTTGTAATATCCCGACCCTAACCCATATTTATTTAAATTATCTTTATTTTCATAGTTATTTAGTTAACCAGATCATTTTTATTAATTCAAATGCACTCAATTTATTTATTTAGCAAATTACAATTTTGGATCCCACTTTGCACTTCGGGTTTCAATTATCGTAAAATTTCAGGTGAATCGATAGTAGGTCTCGATAATTATAATTTAAGAATTTATTATTATTATTATTATTATTATTATTATTATTATTATTATTATTACTGTTATTGTTGTTATTATTATTATTATTATTATTATTATTATTATTATTACAATTATTTTTATAACCTGCAAAAATGTAATTTAAAGCTACGAAAATTTAATCGCGTACGGTTTACTTCCCTTCCCAGACCCCAAACCGTGCAAGTCAATCATAATCTAACTAGCTTACTTGGCAAAGCTAGCTAATTACCATGATTTGAATCTAACCATGGTTAACAAAAAGCCACTTTATGGGCAAAGAAATTCAACCAAGTAAATTTTTCATTCATTTCTGACCAAGTAAACAAACACACACACCCATCTTCCTCTTTTTTCTCTCAACCCCACTTTCAGCCCCCTGTTGGTTGCTACTATTTGCTACTGTTTGGGCCATCCAGAGCCTGCCTCAGACCGCTACAACCACCCCCAACCATCTCCCACACCTCACACCATACACACGTCTTGCTTTCAAGCACCAAAGTGAGTAACCCTAATCTTGATCATATTGGTTTTGATTCTTATCTTAGTTTTGATTCTTGTTTTGTTGTTTTAATCGTTGATCATGATGTTTTGATAAGAATAAGAGCTATTTTAGATGTTACTTTTGATGTTTTAACTATGGGATAAGTTGGAAAGTAAGTAAAGGTTTAAGTTGATCGTGTTCATGCAAGCTCAAGTTAAAACCATATTTATGGATTGATTTGTATTTGATTTGGTGATATTAAGCATTATTAATGATTGTGATGGAGTTGTTGTAGTTTTGTATGGGTTTGGAGGAATTAAGGAATGATTTCAAGTGAGGATTTATGGGAAAAAAACGGAGAAAGCAAAAACAGTGAGGGCTAAAAATGGCAGAAAGTAGGGGTGAATTTGAGATTAAAATGGTAATGATCCGTCTATTGAGATGTTATGATTTTTGGTGGGTAGATAGGTCCATGTGTTAGGTTTCTAATTATATTGAATCACCTTGATTCAAATTATGTGGGCAAACTTATGGTCATTTTACTAGAACTATGCAGGTTGGTCTAAAACTAGCATACTTATGTTCTAACCCCCATTTTGAGAACTCTGTGGTGGGAATCTTTCCATATTGGGGTTTTAGGTTACCATTGAAGGCCAAGGGGGAAAGTTACAAATTTTTGAAGTGAACAGACCTGCTTTGGTGCAAATTTGGCTGTTATTGCAATTTCTGTGCAATGTCTACTTGGAGAAAAATTCTGAAAAATCTACAATAGATTGGACATATTATTTTCGAATTTCCTATAACAATTCATGAATTTAGGTTGAGTATTTTGAGTTTGGTTTGAAAGTATTTTGAGTAATTGTGCAAAGAGCAATAATAAAGATTGAGTGAGATTGATGTTGCACTCATTTTGTATATTTTGGGCCAAGTAAGGTCATTAAGGGGGAAATGAATATTCATGGACTTTCATGGAACTTTTAGCTTAATTAATGAGAAAGAAGAAGACAAGCATACAATTTGGTAGCTTGTTTATGAGCTTTGAATCAATTATGAATTTTACAAAGAAAATACCAAGTTTAGTGTGTTTAATAGCTTCTATTGAGTTCAATGACTCATTGGGGTGGAATTCTATATTTAATGGACTTGTGAATCAATTATGGGAAATGGGGAGAATTTTTGACTCAGAAATCATATTTATCATACCAACTTATTGCAGTTTATGCTATTTTGAACCAAGATATATCTCTCTAGGCCCCAAACCTTTATTACTTACTCAATTTAGAATGTATCAACTGTATTTATTAGGCCAATCTAGTGTTCTCACTGTTATCTTGAACGAAGCTATACGTTAGCAAGACTTAAATCCGTATCAGCAACCTATTTCAGAAAAGGCCAAAACCACTCTCCCATTTATCACCATCAAGACCTTTTCCTTTGTAATCTCATTTATCTCATTGTGACCAATTTTACTTTTATTTACTTTATATCGGAGTTAATTACTTTCATTAATTTAGTTTTGAAGTTATACTGAAATGCCCAAGTTATATATACCATTTAATTACTCAATTTCGATTGCACATACTTTTACTTACTTAATTATGTGAGTAAGGGTCATTTACTGACTACATATACCTATAATGGCATTTATGAAATAGAGTCGAGGCCTAGTTATGTTCCCCGTTATGTATAAGTGTTATCCAGTCAGAACACATTTATCAAGTCAGATGACATTTTTCTAAAGACTCAAGGTACGTCCATTGCTTGTATCTTTAGAAAGCAGAACATGTTTATCAAGTTACAACTCTTAATGAGTTTATCAATGAATCAGTTTATATAGCGATTTGCCATTAAACGTGTGACTCCATCAGTTATCATTTATAGGGCATCAGCCCATCATTTACCCGCATGGCTTCAGGCCAACTCTTGATTGAATTGGCAGGTGTGCACTTATGTATAGATCATATCATTACAAGGGGTTCACATCCAAATAATAATGAGCAATTCAGTTTCATATTACTTTCATTTTCATTGTTATTGCAAAGTAAATAAATTGTAAATGCGGGTACCTATCAACGGTGTTTCTATGCTTATTTTGCGATATTGGAATGCATGTACTGAGTTTTAGCACACATTTTCGAATTGTTTTCATGTTTTCCATTTTAGATGATGAGGTATCACATG
>NCQV01018785.1:1683-19670 GCA_002740545.1 Lophocereus schottii | reverse complement strand
ATATGTATGTGTCTGTATGCATATATATGTGTATAGAGAGCAAATGACAACAGGAAAGAAGAGCCAATGGATTGCTTTAACACTCTAATAGCGGAAAACTTAGGGGCCCCCAATCGCAGGGAAATTACAATTGGTCATTAACTCATTATAAAAGTTCAGGAACAAAAGAGGGACCAGAAGCAAAGAAAATGAGAACTCAAACCTAAAGCAACTTAGCAAGGCTGGCGCTAAAAATCAAACCAAGGCAGAACTCAAAAGGAACGAGAGATTGAGAACGAAAGAGGCGTCGAGAAGCAAATTAAAAAAGAATTACCTTGAGACTATGTTACCTTCCAATCAGGAAATTACCCAGAGATTGGTGGAGAATGGGAGCTTCGAGAATGGGAGGTGAAAGCTCTAGTATGAGCTGCTGAGAAATGAACACATAGAGATAGAGAGAGATAGGGAGAAAATGGGTAGATCGTAGTATTACTCATATGCCTCTTTACAGACAATTCCCTCTCTATTTAACAACGCAATTTCTCCCTTAACAAACTAACCAACTTTCCCGCCAATTCCAACTGATCGGCTCGAGTTGGTTATAACAGACGCACATGCACGAATAACCTATAACAGGTTTCCTTCCCCCTTAAAAGAAGAAAGCTCTACTGCAATTACAAGTAGGGTAGAAAACTGAAATGTAGGAAGACTCACTAAAACTTTATAAGCAAATGCTAAAGGGGACAAAAAGAAAAATGAGAAGCACAAAAAGAAAACTGAGAAGCATCCCAGCCCTTGATAATTGTCAACTCGTCCAAATGGCCAAGTCTGGAAACCTCTTAATCATGTTATCTGCATCTTGCCAAGAAGCATCTTCTGGGCTTTGCCCTTCCCATTGTACCAAAAATTAAACAGCAGCCTTGTTACCTTTCTTCACCATTTTTCCACCTAGGACAGCTACAGTTTTCAATGGAACATCAACATCTTAACCTTGCAGCCACCCAGGAATGTGAGGTTTGGAGGCAAAGTTCCCTTGAACTGCTTGAGCTGAGATACATGAAAGGTGTGGTGAATCTGGGCAGCAGCTGGTAGTTTGAGCTTGTAAGCTACCTTACCTATTTTGTCCTCCACCTGAAAGAGCCCGTAGAACTTGGGAGATAGCTTTTGGTTGACTCTAGACTGCAAGGAATGCTGTTTATATGGTTGTAGCTTCGACCATACCCAACTTCCAATACTAAATTCTCTATCTGACCGATGCTTGTCAGCTTAGACCTTCATTATGTGTTGAGCCTGAGTAAGTAGAATTTTAGCATTTGAATCATGGCTTCCCTCCTTTGCATGGTCCTCTCCACTGCCTCAACCTGAGTTTCTCCAGGCAAATAAGGTAAGTGTATAGGAGGTGGTTGATTATACGTTACTTCAAATGGGGTTAGTTCTAGGGATGAATGAGAAGTGGTGTTATACCACCACTCAGCCAGTGGCAGCCACTTACTCCAGTCATAACTTGTCTCATTGCACATGCACCTCAGATATGTCTCCAACCACCTATTAACAACTTCATTTTGTCCATCTGTTTGTGGGTGATAGGCTGTGGACATGAGCAGGGTGGTGACTTGAATGGACAGTAGAGCTTGCCAAAAATCACTTAAAAAGACCTTATCCCTATCATTGATAATGCTTTGAGGCCAACCATGCAACTTAAACACATGGTCTAAGTAACACTAAGCCACATCTACAGCAGAAAAGGGATGACTCAACGCTGCAAAGTGAGCATACTTACTGAACCGATCCACTACAACAAAGATAACTTCCTTACCAAAGGATTTGGGCAAACCTTCTATAAAATCCATGGAAACATCAACCCAAACTTCCTTTGGGGTTTGTATAGGTTGTAATAAACCTGGGGATGGGCTGTTATCATACTTACAACTTTGACACACCATGCACTGTCTTATGTAGGCCTGTACAGCCTTAGTCGTACCTCTTCAACAAAAGAGGCACTTAAGTCTTTTGAGCATGGCATCCCTTCCAGAATGGCCCCCAAATGGAGAATCATGCACCCACTTCAAATTCTGATTCCTCAAAGGCAGATCTGGTCCCACAATTAATCTTCCTTTCTTCCTGAGAAGCCCTTCCTGTATGCTGTAATGTCGAACTCACTGCCCCTGCTCCAGTTGATTTAATACTTGCTGAAGATTGTTATCCAACTGATAACTAGCCTTAATAAGGTCCAAAATATTGGAAGTAACAGTGGAAACAACTAAAGCCAATAACTCAGCACCTTGGCTTCTAGACAATGCATCAGCAACTGTATTTGCATCTCCACTTCTGTAGTGTATCTCATATTGGAATCCCATCAGCTTGGACAACCAAAATTGTTCAAAAGGAGTGGATACTTTCTGTTCAAGAAGTCATTTAAGGCTTTTTGGTCTGTAATAATAACAAATGGCTGGCCACTTAGGTATTGTTCCCATTTCTGCATAGCATGAACCACAGCCACAATTCCTTCTCATAGACAAAGAGCTGTTGCCACTTTGGTCCTAAGGTTTTGCTTAAAAAAGACAAAGGATGCTGCCCCTGTCTAAGCACTGCTCCAATAGCAAAAGAAGATGCATCGGTCTCTACCATAAAGGGTTTTGAAAAATCTAGAAACCCTAAAACAGGTGCAGTAGAGAGGGTTGTTTTAAGCTGCTGCATGGCTGGCTCAGTCCATACAAAATTACCCTTCTGCAATAATTGAGTAAGGGGCTTGGCAATCATTGCATAATGTTTGATAAACTTTCTATAATATCCATCAGGCTCCAGAAAACTCCACAATTCCTTGACAGAAGTAGGTATAGGCCAATCTTGGATTGCCTGAATCTTTCTAGGATCAGTGGAGATGCCAATAGCTGAAATAAAGTGTCCCAAATGTTCAACCCTTGTAGTACCAAAACTGCACTTAGATAGCTTAGCCACCAATTTATGCTCCCTCATGAGCTCAACTACTTGTTGTAAATGAAATATATGAGCTTCCATTGAACCACTATAAATTAGTATGTCATCAAAGAATGCCAAGACAAATTTCCCCAAAAAGGGCCTGAAAATGTGGTTTATAAGGCCTTGAAAGGTGGCAGGTGCATTGGTCAATCCAAAAGGCATGACCAAAAATTCATAATATCCAGAATGTGTTTTGAATGCAGTTTTATACACATTCTCTGTAGCTATCCTTAGCTAATGATAACCAACCCTTAAGTCAATCTTGCTAAAAGTAGTTGACCCAGATAATTCATCGATAAGTTCATACACAATAGGATATAGGAAACTCCTCCTTAATTGTTTGTTTGTTCAATTCCCTATAATCCACACACAACCTCCAGGACCCATCTTTCTTACTTACTAGCACCACTGGAGAGGCAAAGGCACTACAGCTGGGCTAAATAATGCCACTATCCAACATTTCTTGTACCAAATTTTCAATAATATCTTTTTGTTTCAAAGGATACCTATAAGGTCTTATATTAACAGGTTTGGCATCTCCTTTCAAGGGTATTCTATGATCAAATACTCCTCTACTAGGAGGTAACCCACTAGATTTTTGAAACAAACCCTCATATTGCTTAAGGATAGAAGATAATTCAGCAGGAGTACCTTCATTCTGTAATGCAAGACAACACCAATCATCACTAGAATGGCTTGCATCCATGGAGTTGGATGGCATCAACTGCAGCATGCACAGATGGCAAGCTTCTGACATAGCTTGAGATAATTGGGACTCTCCAATAATTTTCACCTTAGGACCTTGTAACCCCCTTAATACATGCCTTTTATTTGCAAAAGAGAACTCCATCTGTAGTCTCTGAAAGTTGCACTATATCGTGCCTAAAGTACTCAACCATTGTACTCCTAGGACCATGTCATAGCTCCCTAGTGGAATTAAAAGCACATCAGTACAAAACTTAGTACCTTGCAGTCTCCAAGTGAATTTCCTGCAAATATATTTGCATTTTAATTCACTGCCATCTGCTACAGATACAGGTTGTAGATGAATAGACTCCATCTTACAACCCAACCAGCTAGCCTAACATCCACAAAATTGTGGGTACTACCAGAATCTGAATGGATTTTTTTCCCACATGGCCTGTGACCCTCATAGTCTGGAACCCTTGCACACCATTTATAGCTTGCAGGGATATGCATGGTTCTGTTCCAATCAACTCGAATCCAACTAGTTGCCCTTCTACCTCTGTAGAATCATTATGCTCCTCTACACCTTCATCCTCATCAACTTCTGCAGGAACCTCAACCAAAAATAGCTGTGACTTCTTGGTTGGACATTTGTGTCCTCTTTCATATGGTTGGTCACAAAAGTAACACAATTCTTTAGCAATTTTATCTGCTCTTTCTGCTGCAGTAATTACTCTAGTAGGCCTAAAACTTTGGCTGGCTGGTTTGGCCACACTAAAAGCAAATGAACCACTGTAAGTATTTCCCCGGCTAGACCCAGTCCCAAATGATCTGGAATTTGGATTTGAACCTGAGGTTACTGATTGGGCTGTGGGTAGCAATGGGGATTTAACCCCCACTAGATTCTTGTTCACTTTTAAAGCTTTAGTAGCTTCTTCTTGAAGCCTTGCAAACTGAACTACATCATCTAATGATAGGGGGTTGAGAGCCTTTATGAAAGGTTTCAAGTGCGGTTTAAGCCCTGCCACAAAACTGGCGATAAAGTAATCATCAAGAAACACTGGTGTTTTTTACAGCATTAAAGATTTAAGCCCCTCAAACTTCTCCAGATATTCGTCCAGAGATCCCCTATTGATGGAGTTTATGAAAATCTTCCACCACCTTACTACCCAATTCTTCTTTGAAACGACTACAGACATCAACAATAAAGTCACTCCAATCCACTTGTTTTTTGACAGCAATATAACTTGCAAACCACGTCTCAGCTCTTTCCACCAAATGAATCGAAGCAGCATCCACTCGCTGTGACTCAAGGGATTTTACACAACGAGAAATACCTAGAACATTTTCTTACCCAATTTCTAGGGCTTGTTCCATCGAAGTTGGGGAACTCTAGCTTCGGCACGAATTTAAAGGAAGTCCGATCAGACTGACTAGAGACTTCATCGCTTACCTCTACATTCTTGTTCTTCATGAGATCCATTATCTTTTCGAGCAATTGTTGTTCCAACAAGGCCTTCAGTTGGTTTTCCATGCTTGACGAATCCGATGCGCCGCCGGTTTGTTTTCGACCTTCTTGTTTTAGCCAGGATTCAAATGCTCTGATACCAATGTTACCTTCCAATCAGGAAATTACCCAGAGATTGGTGGAGAAAGGAAACTTCGAGAATGCGAAGTAAAAGCTCTAATATGAGCTGCTGAGAGAAATGAACACATAGAGATAGAGAGAGATAGGGAGCAAATGGGTAGATCGTCGTATTACTCATATGCCTCTTTACAGACAATTCCCTCTCTATTTAACAACCCAATTTCTTCCTTAACAAACTAACCAACTTTCCCGCCAATTCCAATTGATCAACTCCAGTTGGTTATAACAGACGCACACGCACGGCACGTGATGCTAAATAACCTGTAAGAGACTATCATCATTGCCGATGACGGTAGCCGACGCTGGAATCAGTAGCCGGCGACGGAGAACAAGGCATCGAGGGTCGATGAGGAGGGAGAATGGATCTCCTAGGGTTTGGCGTTTGGAGAGGGAGAGGCAGCGAGTAGCTATGAATTGAGGCAGCCAAAAGAAAAAAAGACCCAGCCCTTTCATTTGAGCTTGGAAAATCCGGTCCAACCTCGGGTTGGCCGGTTTGACTGAATCAGCCGCGTCAACTGGATTTGACCAGGTTTTCCCGATTCGATGCACATAACGGTTCTCTTGACTTTTCGACCCACTGCTTTGACCGGTCCGGGCCAGTTCTCTTAACCATGTCTAACACCCAAAATCAATTGAGGATGAGAGACTGACAGCATTTTGATTACCGGATTTAATCATTCACACATTCTAAAACCCGATGCCAAAGTCCAGGGTGCATATTTTATGACAAACTTACCCTAACCTCCTAAAAAACATACCGTGAATTATGAACTGGACACATTTGTACTTTCTATTTTCCTTTCTTGCCTTGTCAGAAAACCCAAATTCAATGTATTTCAAGGGAAAATTCTCATTCGCACTTAGTCCCAAAAGCCCAGTGCGGATTCTGCCCAGCATAAAGCGATGCTGTGCTCGTGACTAGCAGATACCTGAGAGGTGGGTGCTGAGATACAAGCTACAGGGTAGCCATGCTAATGATTGCAGTCAAACAGACAATGAATTATTCCAATGGATTACTACTTTACACAGTTGAAAAACAGAAGGGGACCTCATTTTATGGCAGCAGTTGTCTCAGTTTGTACAATGAAAGTATATATACACTTCACAAATGCTGCAGTCTGCAGAGATAACTTGAGGAGAAAAGAATATCGGAGGGACCTAAAACCCAAGGTCATATAAGTGGATAATCTTACCCTGAGACCGAATGTACACTACCAATCGAAGCTAGCCCTAATTACAAATCACACAATCATCCTGCAGCTGAAGGGCTACTTCTGACTGGCAAGACGGCGGAAATGAATGAACAAATAGCATGTCGCAATAGTTGGGTCCAGAGAATCACTCGCCGCTCTTCGTTAAAGGTCACTTCGCTTGCAGATACGAAGATGCCAAGACCTTGATCCTTAGGCAGCTCAATCAGAACTTGAATCATAGAAATCACTAGGGCATGGAGTCATCACCTCGGATTCCAGCATTTGAACCACACGGTGCATTGTAGGCCGGTCCTCTGGAGCTGAAGAGACGCATTGCACGGCCACTGACAGCAGAGCATCAAGGATTTCCGGTTGCACCCCTTCACACTGTTGATCAACCATCTCTCGTTGTCTATCCTCTGTTGCAAGGAAATTCAACTGCACCAAAAGCTGAGGATAAGCGCCCAGCTATGACCAAGATGCACAAGAAAGACATTTTGGAGAATCGTTTGGAAAATTTAGAAGAAATTACTGCAAAATAAAAATTTTATGGTTCTTGGTTAACATTTAAATGGAATAAAGGGAAATGTCCTCAATGACCACTGACTGGACTGGACCGCTTTTCACTGGGGACGTACTAAAGGAACTGAAGAAGAATCTCCTTGCAAACCAACTCAGGTTTTGGACCAATGCTTTCTGGGTAAGAGTATGAGTATCCATTATTTCAAACAAGATCAATCATATGCCAGACAAGAGGCCAACATAGATGAATTTCTCATGTGGCCATGTGAAAGTGCAATCCAATTACTTCAAGAAAGGTACCATTGAAGCCTATTACACAGCTTAGCTTAACTTTAGGACATGCAAAAGCAGTTTGGAGTGATGATTATAAGAAGCAAGCGAGAGTAACTTAGTAGAAGAAATGAATAATTATTACCTAGCCGCAAGAAGTTACATAGACAACCTTCAAATGCACACACAAAATAGTTGGAGATCATTTACTCTATTCAAAACTTGCTGCCCTGTGCCAGCCAAAACAGTTGGAGCCATTTGTCTTAACTCAAGCCAGACAGACTACTAAAAATGATGTATAGCTATCAAATTCGAGCATGTTCACGGGAAGAGAAGTAGAGAACACATTGACAAACAACAAAAACTACAAGAAAGGGTATGAAAGCGGAATCACAAAGTGAGGAAACTAATTTTTCTTGCTCCACGAAAAATATTAAAGCATTTTAACCCCAACTCTTAGGATATCATTACGTGATGCTTTTATTCATTGAGATGCTGAAATCCACAGCTCCATGCACCCAAGAAAGGGCCTCTTAGAGGCTGTGCATCCCATTTTATGATGATAGATAAGACTTGGACAGAAATATGTTACAAAGGAAACCCGCCCATTTCACTTGCAAACTGAAAGCACATGAAAGTTTTGAGGGAACAGCAAGGAATGATCAACAGTTGACAGCTCTCACATGAACTGGAATTCGTGGGAGCATCAATTTGATATGCCAACAGCTTCAGCGATTGTTCTTTGTTCTAAAACACATTTCTTTATGAAGGTACAATACATAAAATGTGGCTGAAGGAACAGTACAACATCCAAGAGTACCTACTGAGTACTCTGTCTAATCCCCTCAAAAAATGGCGCTGAAAGCAAAGTGCCTCCCTGAATTTCCCTGTACTTCTTTTGTTATAGAATAGTAGGCCATATAAAATTTACATTTCAACCTCCAACAAAAAGGACCTCCTAGCAACAAGAGTGAGACCGTGCACACCAAACTCACCACCGCCCTACCAAGGAGGGACTCCAGGTTATTGACTGGGTTTGTTTTCTCCTACCAAATCCTTCGGATGAGGAACAAGATACTTATTTTAATTTTTAAGTGGAAAGGATATCCAGAATATACCTACTAGTTACAGCCTAATATCAAATCAGGAAGAGCCAACCATATTACTTGGGAGTTGGGACTATCACCTCACCCGTAGCTTTCAATGACAACATCTAAATTATTCAAAGAAACCAGCTTTTCTTCCATAAGCTTTTCATACTAATGGTATCACAAAACTGCCCTGTAAGGGCTAGTATAGCCACAAAGATGCAAATTTGAATTTCCACAGAGCAACACCAACACACCAGACGAGGATGATCCCAGACCTGGTGGGCCTTGGGGAGGTCAACATATACATAGGCCTACCTCTAGCCTAGACTGCTTAAGATTTTGCTTCCAATGACAGATTTTTGCAGAAGATATGGAGAGAAGGACAGTTAGATCAGTGCAGAAATTAAAGAGCTTTCACATACCCAACCAACAATGTTGAGACCCTTCTCAATGAAAGATGCATCTGTTGGCCGTTTTCCGCTCAAGACTTCCAACAACAGAACCCCAAAACTATAAACATCAGTTTTTTCAGTTGCTCTGCCACTCTGCATATATTCTGCAGAACAAAGATTCAGCTGATTAGAGCTCTCAGATGTATAATGTTCATTGCTGTTGCAAGAATATAGATAAGTTCTACTGCAAGCTAATGGGCTGTAATTCATGCAAAGCTATCATCCATGTAGAAAAGAGTCACACTAAGTCATTCACTAATGAGAAGACTCATTACTTTTCCATTAAAAAGGGAGCAGATTTCTACCATTAACTAAGGATAGCCATATCTTTAAAACAGATACATTAAATTCCACATATGTATGGCCACTAAAAGTAACCAGCATTATTTGCTTCGACCTGCAGTGAGGGCGAGGAATTATTTGAAACTGCAAAAAAGAAATCTCTATTTTTGTTCCTTTTTGAAATTAAGAATGATGCAATAGACAGACACGTAAGCAGGACTTCTTTGCCACCCACACTGCGAGGAGATTTCATTCCAGTTATGTCATAGCTAGACACATTTTTCATCACAAGCTCCTTTGCCATACAGAACCATGGAGACATTAAAGGAAAGGCTAGAACCCGTATGTGTCAGTATGATAAACAGAATTTCTGGCTGGAAATTGCAAATGTAAGGTTCGAATCATCTGATAAATTGGTGAAACTATTTTTTAGAATTATAGGCTGGAAAAGAATTTAAGATTTACCCACCTGGTGCAAGATAACCAAAGGTGCCAGCAACAATGGTAGTAATGTGAGACTCCTCATCCTCCAACAATTTGGCCAATCCAAAATCAGAAACACGGGCCTCTAAGTTTGCATCAAGCAATATGTTACTTGACTTAATGTCACGGTGGATAATGCGAGGAGAACAGTCATGGTGCAGGTAAGCCAGCCCTTTTGCTGCCCCTAATATTATATTCAAGCGTGCATCCCAATCAAGCAGCTCAGATCTTTCTGCACATTTATGATCACCATCACGGGAAGGATGAAACCAATTGAATTTGGAAAGATTCAAAGGAAAAATGATGTTTCAATCCACAACAAAATCACATCGGCACAAAAATTGAGAACCTCCTGCTAAAGTGACTTATCAGGGTTAGTTTGAGCCACTCAAATGTAGAAGGTAGAGTAGTAGTTAAGACATGCAAAGAAGCAATCTTAGTTTGTACAAGTAGCACAGGTAAAAACTGGTTGCCTTGGCAATGGACCAAAGGGGGGAAAAATATGATTTAATATCCTCACTTTGGATTTATGCCAAATGCAAACACATTATATTGCAAAGGTTGCCTCTCAGAGACCCTCAACAGCATCGAACGGCTGCTCATAAGACTCTTGACCCAGAGAAGGAACAAAAGAAAAAATGTGCCAAGGGCACAAAAAGCCAGAGGAATGAACATGATAGATAGCACTGGAATAATTGACAGCCTTAGATAAAAACTCCAAAAAAAATTCTTCTTCAAAAGAGGGGCATTATTTAAAAAGACATACTAAACATCCATGAAAGCAACATAGAAAAAGAGCATCCCATGCATCATTCTCCCTCCAAACCCACGGTCATTATACAGAGCTCTAATGAAATGAAGAGAAAACATAGAGACCCCTATTAAATGAATTCCTATGGGCTCACTCACATAAGCATTCTTGATTCCTTGCTACCATCTATTCACCAGAAAACTTACTGTTAAGCACCTTGTTCCAATGGGGAGCCGAACCTAAAGCAAAAACACCATTCCAGTCACAAGTAAAAAGGAATGAGCTACACATAAAACAAAGTCCCTTGGTCTTGCATTGGTTCAATGGGTTTGATATATCAATCTTTTGCTGCTAATCAGTTATTGGAAGATGTAGGTTTCCTTCCAAGTTTAGAAACCCTCTCTATCCCACAAATAGCATATTCAATTAACCAAGTAACTCCTTTGTCCATACACATGTTCTTCTAGCAAAATTTGTCTCTCAAAATTTTTTCTCAACTGCTCCCAGTCCCACATCCTCCTGAAGGAAGTTAGTGCTTTTTATGTTGTTTTGTGCAGAGGCATATGTTCATTCAATATCCTCATATATATCAGCAGCATTTCTCAAGTTTCCAGAAAGGATAACCAGAACATCAGAGACCACAAAACACATAGGTCTGCCTATTGCAACAGTTAATACTCGGGTCGGCGTGGCGGGATCTTCCTGTCCTTCATGACCTACAAGTATAATACAACACAGACACTTCTATTCATAATGATGCATCAATCGCACGCTGCCCTGTGCAAAACTTGGAATCCAATAATCACTCGTTCAAGGGAAGACTAAATATCACAGCCTATTTAATGCAAGAAACACCAAATAAAAATGTATACATGATGCTTAGTCCAGGGGTTCAAAAAAACGCCGTCCAGGATACAGTTATATGTTTAATTTATCTGACATATTTTATCATGTTCGGTGCCAAATAAAAACTTGCGAGAAACACGTTTTGCCGCATTTTGGTTGTTCATCATGTTTCACACATGAAAGGCTGCGCAACACTTCTGGAACAGAGAACGGCCACTATATAAGCCATGACAGCACTATACAACCACTATTCAACAGAGAATGGCAGTTACATCTGCAATTTATCATTCATTTAGCATCTGATATTTTATAATTTATATGTATTTGTTGCAGACCAGTAATATGTGTTAACAATAGCATTATAAACCAATTACAAATATTGTTTTGGTTAATCCTTTTGAAGGATTCAACTAGCCGCAACTGCAATTCATTACATGATTGCCATATTAGCACTGATTCTAATATACTGTGGCTGTTATCGCAATCATGGCCAAAAACGCATTTTGAATCATTGATGCTTACTACCTGGTTCGCACACTAGAAACCCATCTACTAATTTGATATGTGAGGCATGATCTCAGTAGATTGTACAATCAACAATTTGCCATAGAAAACATTATGAGGGATCATGATCTCAGTTCAATCATAAACATAAACACAAGGTTTTTATAGACTGCACAATTTAGGTAAGACATCTCACCATGGAGTGCTTCATCCAAGCTACCACCCGATAAGAAATCATATATCAACAATTTTGATGAAGGTGAATTGCAATATCCTCTTAGATTCACAAGATATCTATGCTTGATGCTCCCTAGGATTTCAAGCTCCCTCTCAAAGAAGCGGTCAAAACCATCATTCACCTTCACAATTCTCTTCAATGCAAAGAGATTCCCATCATCCATGACAAGCTTGTACACAGTTCCAAAGCCACCAAAGCCTATTATGTGTTCCTCCTTCAAGTTTTCCAATTTCTTGATAATATCTTTTGAAGAATATGGAAGATCGCCATGAAACATCACAATCGACGCACCTGAAACACCAAAGGATTGTATTTTTATACGCTCAAAGTTCAGAAGCTCTATAACCATAGGTGATCGAGCATAAAGAAGTTGTGAAGTTTAGTTGGAAGGATAGACTGCGAGCGCACCTCCACTGACGTCCACTGCAAGACCCTTGGCATCTTCTTTACCAAGCTTCTTGTATAAAAAGCATCCCCAGAAGCACATTAAAGCCACAAGCAATAATGCTCCAACAGTTGCTGATGCACTAATAAGAAGCCGGCCAGAATATTTCTTCTTGTCACCTTGACTTTGACCTATATGATGTAATGTGTAAAACAAAATGCACTAGAAATGATCGGAAAATAAGACAGGTCACCCTATCATTGACCTAGTTGACATAAGATGTACAAGGAAGAGGTCTTGATCAAAGGATAAACAGGTGAACCAAGCCACCAAGGTACTAGTAAGTCATCCCTACAGAGACCCAACTGACCAGTAACCTTATACTAACACCTAAACAAAGGCTCCACACACACATATATAGGTACTGCACACCACAGATGATGTGGGTAGTTCAACAGAGCCTGAATCTTCTAAAGCTGTCAAATGCATTAACTCTAGTATTATAAGGTCAAGTGAAACACCACCATTTGATTCACGCAAAATTACCTGAACTCGAACTATTTGAACTTGCACCAGATCGTCCGGCAGCATCCTTGCATGCCACATTAATTTGCTTGCCACACAAACCACGGTTTCCTACAAAGCTGCACAAGCAAATATACCATGCATCTATTTAATCCTGTATTTCGTTTCTTTTCTTTTCTTTTCTTTCCCTTTTTTTTTTGGGGAGGTGTCCCTGAAGAGTTGGTGTACATTAATATCAGTATGGTTAAGAGGTGGCACCAGAGGTAGCCTTCTCCACTTAGCATTTTAGAAAATGCCTGCTAGCAGGTACTGGAAAAATGTTTTCTGAGTCAGATTCTGACATTGAACATGAGTCAAAATGAAATGTCAACAAGACCAGATAAAGGCGGTGTTGAAGTATCTTGCAGCGCTGAGCAATGTGGTCGATGATATGAGGTAGAGGAATGAGGGGTAAGAAAAGGAAGAGAAGCTGAGGTTGTCAGAGAATTAGATGTGCCTTGGAATGGGAACCCGAAAGATCACTCTTCACCCTTTGTATCGTTCATCCCAAAAACTTAAGCATTAGTGTTTCCACAAGAATGACAGAATAATGCCCAAAACCTCCGGTATATTCCCTTTATCATAAACTTTAATGCACTTCTGTGCAGAAAGAATCACAACAGTATGGCCATGTTGTGGGGACAGGAGCTTGACAAAATCTATAAGTCAATTTAGTTTTCAGCACTTCACAAGCTCAACTCCTAAATCATTGCCATTCCTACTCATGGACAAATTCTTGTGCGATAGCTAGCGAGTTTCATGTGCAATGGAAAAAATGTCAAAGAACAGCGAAATCACCGCCAAAGGGGGATATAGGACACAGACGCTGCTCAGGAAAAGCAAAAGCCAAAAGTGCACTTGACCAAGCAATGCAAGCTCCAAAGCTTCAGAGCACATGCTAACGCATTGAGCTATGACGAAAAGGACACATGATAAAGAGTAACACCCCCCCCGGGGGGGGGGGTGTTACTCATTGCAGATAAGTAAATGATTCTCCAACAAAAAAGCAGAAACGTGACACTCACGAGGCTTGAGCAAATTTCACAAAGACACCATCTGATGGTACGGATCCAACCAGGAAGTTTGAAGATAAATTCCTTCAAGAAATATAAGAGAAGATATAAATATCCTAATTATTTGAATCAAACACAATCAAAATATCATTTGGCTATGGGTTCATCAGATACTTACAAGGCAATCAGATTGTTTAACTGCCCAAGTGCAGAAGGTATTGATCCGCTAAGAGAGTTGCTCGAAATATCTCTGTGAAAACAACAGAAAGTTAAGAATTTTTTGGGGAAAAAAAAAAGAAGGCATCATCCACAAGCTTAATGGATAAGTAACCAGGTCCCCACGCAAAATCATCCTTTGGCTGATGGAAGGTAAAGCCGCTATTTTAGCTACACCAATTCTACCTAGAATTTCAATTTTTTATTTTTTTTTCTTCATCAAACATCACTATTAGTCCAATATATCTTTTTCCTTCATTCTTACAAAAGTTTTTTTTTTTTTTTTAAAAGGACAGAGACCATTTTGTGCAAAGTTTTCTGGGGAGGGGGAATGGTAATGTGGTGGTTTTATGGCTAGGGTTAGAGCGTTATCATATTACAAAAGAGTCCTCCCCAGGTATACAAACATTATACAAAACTTCCCAAGGAAAAAAGAGAAGGGCAAGGAATAGGGCAAAAATTCTCCCTGTCCCAGGAAGGGGAACACCCCCCCCCCCCGGGGCTCCCCGCTCAGGGTGGTGATTTTTCCCTACCTGTGGTCAGGGACCTGTTACGGGAATCCCCACCCCATTGTCATCCCTAAGTAACACGGGCCACATCTAAATCTCCCATGCCCTACTGATGAAGGATCCCTATTGGCTGTTATTGTTGTTTTTTTTTAAGTAGGAAAAGAACAAATATATTTCAATAACAAAAGGGTGCATGCAAAGCTAGCATCCTACAAAAGGCTATACACATCCCATATGCACACTATCCACAAAATCTAAAAGATCAAGAGAAGAGTCACAAAAGATCCCTTTCTCCCAAAAATAGAGAGACTTGATGGCATAATCTTTAAAACATTGAAGCGGCATCTCCACACCCTTCAAGACTCTCCTATTTCTTTCACGCCAAATGCTCCAAAAAATTATATGAGGAAATAATCTGGCATTCTTCTTTTTAACGTTCCTATCAAAAAAGCCCTCCAGAGGTGATCCGAAATAGAATTGAACATAACCCAAGAAACTCCCAAGCAACTAAAGGCTAGATCCCAAAGAGCTCTTCTAAAAGGGCAATGAAGCAATAAGCGGTTCATCGATTCTGCTACAACTTTGCATAACAGACACCAATTCACCAAGATCTTACCCCTCTTTTGCAAAAAATATTGCCATGGGCATCCTTCCAAACAAAAAAAGGTACTCTAAATGGAGGCAGAGATTTCCAAATAATCTTCCATGGAAAACACATTCCCAATATTCGATGCAAAGGTGAAGAAGGGACAGAGGCACGCTTCATATAATAAGACTTCACAGTGAAGCTCTCTTTACAATTAAGATCCCATCTGACTGAATCAAGAGAGGATTGCCCGATAGGAATTCCATTCAGCTTAATAAGTAAGCTTACAAGGGAGGCGTCATCCATCAATGCATCACGAATAAAAATTGTGACCAAATGCATGACTCAGATACATGGTCACAACATGCAACCATAGTAGCTTCTTTATTCTCCGCAAGAGCATAAAGTCAAGGGAAAAGATCCCGCAAAGGAGCACCTTCACACCAACGGTCATGCCCCAAAAAAAAAAAAAAATGGTAGAGCCAACGCCCACCTCAAAAGAAACATGAGGAAAAGATCTATCCCATCCTATACAAATAAACCTTCAAAGGCTTATTCCATAAGGACCATTAGGTCTAGAAGAAAACCACCCAAGCCCCTTCTCGCCATACTTAGTACAACTTACCCTTCTCCAAAGGTTGATCTTCTCATTCATGAATCTCCATAACCACGTACCAAGCAAAGCCTCGTTAAAGAGCTTCAGGTCTCTAACTCCCAAACCTCCTTCTAACATGGAAAGCTCAACAATATCCCATCTCACTAAATGATACTTGAAATCAGCACCGAAAGACCCCAAAGGAATTTCCTTTAAATGGCTTCCAACTTGGCAGCCACTAACACCAGTATCGGAAAAAGAGATAGGAAGTAAGTGGGAATGTTAGAAAGAACGCTTTGAATGAAAGTGAGTCTGCCACCCTTAGAAAGGTAATTAGCTCTCCATCCAGAGAATTTTTTTTCAAATCTTTCCACAAATGGCTCCTAGATGGATTTACCTTTGAATTTTGCTCTAAGAGGAAGACCAAGATAGTAGGCAGGAAAAGAATCCACGGTGCATCCTAACACACCCGCTAGCCTAAGAAACACAGACAATCTTCACAGTTTCATGTATCAATGTCTCGGACACTCTTTGGACACTCTCAAATGCATGTAGAACATATAGACAACATGAAGAAATTAGGTTTTATTATTGATAGTTGTAGAATGCGCATACTATGAACAATTTGCTATTGTTCTCATCCAAACATGATTCTCTCAAGGATAAAGACAAAAAAAAATTATAAATACATAAGTAATAGAATAAATACTTTCTAACCGCTACGTGTCCACTATACGTGTCATGTCCTATTTTTCAGAAAAATCACATGTCCGCCTCTTAGTGTCGTGTCATATCCGTGTCACGTATCGGTGTCTGTGCTTCTTAGCCGCTAGCAATTGGATATTATCCACCTAGACCAGCGGCAAAATAGAGCTTTTTGCCAAGTTAACTCGTAGACCAGACACTGCCTCAAATTAAATAAGAATACAACATAGATTCACCATCTGCTCACAATCATTGTCACAAAAAATTATAGTATGGCAAAATAGAGCTTTTTGCCAAGTTAACTCGTAGACCAGACACGGCCTCAAATTAAATAAGAATACAACGTAGGTTCACCATCTGCTCACAATCATTGTCACAAAAAATTATAGTATCATCAGCAAAGAGAAGATGAGATACACTAATGGTAGTTGAGTTCCTTCGGCCCACTGAAAACCCAGATAGGAGTTGTTGCTATATGTAAAACCATTAATATGACAATAATCACCAGTAAATTCCACCCAAGCAAGGTCTAGCACGCTAGTTGCCCACTGATGTTCGTATTTATGTCACTTGCCAGCATCAATATGCCAGCTTTAGACAATAGAGATGGCACAGTTTAGATGCTGTAAAAATTCCAGAAAACAAAGCTGAGATCCAGCACCAAATGCTAGGACTTTGGATATAACCAAAAGATACTCACAAAAACTGGAGTCCAGTTAGGTTTCCCAACTCACTAGGGATCTGCTCGCCCAAGTAATTACCTTGCAAGTATCTGTAAATGTGAAGACAAAAGCATTATTTACATATAGCATGCTCCAATACACAAACAACAAAAATTTTAACTACAATCCTAAAAGAAGACATAAATCACATCCAAGTATACTGCCCATCTAATGTTTATTTATTTATATTACATAACCCAAAATTTTACAAGCATTACTGCACCAGAGACCTTAGAGTTTCTGGAACAAATTCAGGCGGCAATAGGTAAAATCAGTTATATAACATCTGTAACACAATTTTGCAATGGCAAGTGCAAGCACGTTTTGATTTCCTGCAATGACCATCTCCTAGCACAATAAAATGATCCCTTTTCTCTTCTCACACCTAACCACAGAATAAATAAATAAATAATTCCTGCTATCAGCCTCTAGATCTTAATAGGGCCAGCACATCAAAATCTCCATTACCTATAATAAAAGAAAGACTTTGAATCATTCCCATGGTAGACAGGCAAGAAATAAGAACTTTTAATCGGAAATTTACCCCCTAGTTTCAGAAGCAATTGTTAATAGCATGTCTTGCAGAATAAGGACCTCAGTGAGAGTTCATAATTTGTCAAATACCTTTCATTCAATTTCATGCTGTCAAATACCTTTCATTCAATTTTATGCTCAAACCAGACCCTCAGAGTGTAACTTTTCTCCTATACTTTTACATTTTGCAGTTAAATGATTTAAGATGTGAAATAGCGGTTCCAAAAAACCAA
>NCQV01018684.1:13134-26108 GCA_002740545.1 Lophocereus schottii | reverse complement strand
TGGGTTGGAAAACCTTGATCTATATTCATTTTATTTCTAAACGGTTTGAGCCGTTTAACCCATTTAAGATAAACAAGTCAACTTCAATCACAAAAACCAGTTACTCTCTAATGCATCATAATTCACATT
This sequence comes from Lophocereus schottii, assembly GCA_002740545.1. NCBI lineage: Eukaryota > Viridiplantae > Streptophyta > Magnoliopsida > Caryophyllales > Cactaceae > Lophocereus > Lophocereus schottii. The sequence continues at coordinate 25,979 of NCQV01018684.1, read as the reverse complement.
TTCACATTTATTTTTTAATTTTTGTGTTATTAATAATCTAATAAAATTGCAAACAGATAAATGATAAATGAAAAAATGAGTTGGCTTATTTAACACATTTAACGAAATGAGTTGAATTGGTACTTTTTTCGTATCTAGAAGCTCGAACTGAACCTAATCTATTTAATTAAATGAATTGAATGTGTCAACCCATTTAATTAAATAGGTTGAAAATTTATACCCAAATCTACTTAATTTCATGTTAATTAATTTTAGATCGGTAACTTGTTAGGTCAACTTTGCTCGACTCTAATATTCATGCCATGATATAATCACATTTTGATGAATACTATTTTCTATAAAGCCAATGTATTCTTCTATCAAAATATCATGATGTTCTTGCCAAATGATACAAAGATTGATTCTATTCGGCCAAGTAACTTCTTATAAACTGTTACTGCACAATGTATAAGAAGCTCACAAGTAGGTTCAAAACATATATTTCAATATTACTAAATTAATATTGAACTGATCATAAATATTATATATGAAATAGGATAATTATAACATTATGTTACTCCACAATTTTATATGTAATACTAATCACACTTGTTTGTTATCATCAAAAATCAATATGTGACTCTTAGAGTCAATATATTCAGCTAATGTGAGGAAATGTCCGAAGGCGGTTACACTATGGCAAGCGGTGTCTGAAATTGGATGGAGGTGCATGGCAAATGATGAGGATCTCCGATCATGGATTATAACAAACGCAAGGTCAAAGGGACACTCCGATGATTGGGGCACGAAGTTCACAATCACTCTTTAGTACTTATCGAAATGGAGGTGCAGATTCTGCTTGGGCAACGTCGAGTGTTTACCGAGGGATAGAGGGAGGTTCCTTGTGAGCAAAGTTAAGGAGGTGAGGCGCTTCATGGAATTAGACCAAGAGGAGATTAATCAGCATCAGAACCCACGTTCAACTGTCGTGATTGCATGGGAGGCCCCTCCTCCGGGGTGGATTGTAGTCAATACTGATGGCGCGTTAAAAGGCAACCCAGGACAAGCAGGAGGAGAAGGGGTGATCCAGGGAGAGCAAGGTGAATGGCGAGTGAACTTTATGGAGAGAATGGGAACATGTACTTCTACTAAGGCAGAAATTAAGGCAGCTTACCGAGGACTCCGGTTAGCGAGAAACATGGGCTTCTCTAAGGTCTGGATGCAACTGGACTCCTCGACAGTTGTGGCATGCTTCAAAGTAAGCATACATGGTGCCTTGAACATGCTCTTCTTTTGGGTGAGTGCAAAAAACTTATGGAGAGATCGGATTGGGAAGTTAAAGTCTCGCATTATTACCGGGAGGCGAATCAAGTAGCAGATGCATTAGCAAACCTTGGATCCTCTATGTCCTCTAACCTTCTTGTAACACATGCCCTGCTCCTTGAGGTAAGCAAGGTACTGTATGCAGATAGAATAGGGGTCTTTTGGCCCCGACATGGACTCACTGAATAAAATTCCAATTGGGGCCTAGCCCCTCTTCTGTACCCCAAAAAAAAAAAAGAAAAAAATCTTCAGATGGAATTAAAACACAACTTTTTATCTTGAATCCAATCCTTTATTTTTTCCTTCTTAAAAATAATACCTGTCTACTAGGGCATTTCTCAGGGCCAAACAACCAACAAACTTGGTAACACTTTTTTTCTTTTTTTCTTGAACAAGATGCAAGCATTTTCTCTTCATTGAATTGCATGAATGATATATATTGTTAGACGTAAGAGAGATCGCATCCGATTTTGTTGTGTGTATATATATATTGAAGAAGGTGACAGAATCCAATGAAGAAACATGAGTATCCTGACCAGTGAATTAACGTGGTCTACTTATTTCTCATTGTTAAGTGTTTGGAATCTCCTACCTAGGGACGAACTAAGACTTACCCTCCCAATTCGAATGGTTATTGTCTCACCGAGGAACCTTTGTGCAGTAGTATATTTTGTGTGAAACGACATACAAGGATGTGACTCTTTCGTGCCAAAAAATTAGTAGCCAATCATACGAGATTCTTGTATTTTCCACAGATGAACGGGATCATTGATTCCCTAGCCAGTCAATTACTTTCCAAGAACTTGGTATTCTTTGATCAATATCATGTGAAGAGATTTTATATTCTGTTCATAACAACTTGGCAAAAGAGTCGGATGCTATAAATAACCAACAAGATGGCAATGCGAAAACTTATATTATTGGACTGCCAAAAGAGAGCATTTTATAAAAAGAGATTTTATAGTCTCTTCATAGCAACTTGGCAAAAGAGTTTTCTTTTCTTTTTTTTTTTTCCCATTGTGTATGTTCTGCATATGCTAGTTGAGTCTATATAAGCATTTATGTTTCTATTTCCCCCCTTAAGATCTAGCCTAGTTCCCACTTGATCTGACTCATAAGAGCATTTCTAGCTTGATTTTCAATTTTCGAAACTTAAATCTGTTATATTAGACAAAATTTTACCTTTTTAAAACTTACATTCTATTAGTTTTCCATTAAATAGAACTCATTCCTAGATAATTAAACTCAATACTTATCCTGGGGCCAATCATTAAGCATATTTTATTAATTTTATCCTTTTAATTTTGTGTTTACATTTTATGTTATTTATCTTTTATTTTCTGAATAAATAAACATTTATTTTTCCTGTACCAGAAAAATGTATTATTCTATTTAAAATACTGGGGAAATTGATTACTTTTTTTTGGGTGGAACATGTAAACTAGTATTTATTTTTTATTGTTGCGCGGACGAATAAAGATAGACTAGAAAGTTGAATGTAATTAAAAACCCAATACAATATGAATGTTGGACATAAAAAAATTACAATACGAAAGACATGACAACAGAAAAAAAAAATTCAATACTAGGACTAAAAAAAAGGTCACTAAAATTTGATTATAAAAATAAATATTACAACGCAAAAGATCGACAAGAAAACACATACCAATTATGATTTCGATCCTTGTCGCGCTATTTGTCAGTTCCATATTTCTTGAACCAAGTCAGATTGGAGACGCGCATGTAGTTCTAGGTCATGAACTTGTGCGACTCTACAAAGATAGGCTGCATAGCACGGATGTTCGTCTTGTCGGACATTAGGCGTCGAGATGTTGTCCTCTACATCATCATAGTCATAGGAAAGGCCAGACGAATCATGTTCATCTTCGAAGATCATGTTGTGGAGTATAACACATGCCTTCATTACCATACCCAATTCGGTCTTGTCCATGTTTCAAGTCGGGCCACGGATGATGGCAAAGTAAGCTTGTAGAACCCGATATGGTCTCTCCACATCTTTCCTAACGGATTCTTGATGTCGGTGAACAATCTTGCCTTCGGTCCTTAAGGAAGGGGAATAGTTTTGATGAAGGTCGCATATCTTGGATAAATACCATTGGATAAGAAGTATCCAATATTACCCTTCCGATCATTGATGACATATTCACATTTTGGAGCCCGACCCTAATACAGCTCTTCAAAAACCTGTCAATGGTGAAGGATGCATAAATCATTGAGGCTTCCCGGGTACCCAAAGAAGGCTTATCATATCCAACCGTCATAGGAAGCAACCACCTCAAGAATTAAGGTGGGGAATCTATATATTCCTTTTGCAAACACTTCTTTCCAACCTGATGGACAGTTCTTCCATTCCTACGTACATATAGTCGATGCTTCCTAGCATATTAGGAAAATAACGGGCTTCTGCCACTTGCAATAGATGATCAACGTCATCTTGGGTTGGTTTTCTTAAGAGCTCTTCCCTGAAACTTGAATGACCCCGGCCGAAAAACTTTCTATGAACTCCATAGCCATGCATTCACCAATCTTCAAGTATTCATTGACACAATCTATTAATATACTATAAGCCAACATTCGCTTGGCTGCAGTGCACTTAGTGAATGGTGACAACCCTTGCCTACCAATACCATCGTATCTCAACTAGAAGTATTCAAAATGACTCCCGAGGCCATCAACTATGTGAAGGAACAAGTACTTGCATATCTGAAATCTATGCTAAAAATGGGTTTCATTGTAGATTGAGCCTTCGGCGAAGTAGTTTTTGTAGAGGCAATCGTGTGCTTCTTCTTGATCTCTCCTTATAAATCTTTTCTTCTTTCTTGGTCCTTGCGATGATAATGAGGCCTGTTTTCTTGTCTAGCGTGTCTAATCTTCATAACTAACTCTTATGTCTTCACATCATTTTCATTATTTAGAACAATTTCGAACAACGGTGTATCATTACTAGATTCTTCTAGTATGAAGCTCAAACCACCTGATGATGATAGCAAAATACATGAGGAGGATGAATCACTTATTTTGGAATACCTGTCATATAAAAATAAAGTTGCAAATGTAGGTAAAATTTAGAATTATATATTATAAAATTTTCAATGTCTACATACAAAACCGAGTAAGATGCAGAAGTCCAACATTTTCAAAAAAAGATCACTTTGAATTAACATCATGTAGCCCATGAACTTTAAAAGAAATATTTCATTGCACATATTAAAGAGGTTCCATTACAACAAACACTTATAAAAAAAACATATAACTATAACATAGCAAACATTCTCTTAAACTACAACATAGGTTTCAATCGAAAGAAGCATGAAAATCAAACGAGGATGATGTTTTCCGACAGTGGCCCCTGCAATGGCCTGAACCTAAGACTCATGCTAATTACCTTAAATTATCTTAATTATAAATTAATCAAGTTGGGCGCCGCATTTCAGTTTGACATTTTATGTGTATGTGTTTATATACATATTTGTGAATTGCAGGTTGAAACCACGACGTGGCCTCCAAACGAATCTCGTTATGCTCCTAAATAATTCATCCTAGAGCTAATGAATATTTGAATGCCCTCCAAATAAACACTAGCCTAATTATTAAAGGCTAATTTGAAAAGCGATAATGATAATAATATATTAATTAATTTAATACCAATCTAACAATAATAAAAAGGGGCAAGTTATGTATATAAAAAGAGTGAGTTAATAATTAAAAATAAAAATGTCTTCTCCCAAATTTACAAGAAAAATACGTAAAATTTAATTTATTAATTCTAGTCAAATATTAATCTAATTTTCCACACATGTAAATACGTAATGAATGGTCATAAAATAAAATAAAATAAACATAAATATAAGAGAGAGATTACGATAAATATGAGAAAATTCTAGATAAAGATTATGTGTCAACAAATAAAATGGGAGTAAGAAAAAGGAAAGGAATTAATTAAAAACTTGAACTAAATAAACCAAAATCAAAACAAACAAAAAAAACAAAAGGAAAAAAAAAGAAAAAGAAAAATCCCCCAACCCCCTTTCTTTTACCCAGAATGTAACCCCCTAACCAAAACCCTAAAACCCGTGAACCCCCTGTCTCTGCCCAGAACAGAGCACCACCACCCCTGCCCATGATCGCCTGGCTGCACCCCGACTGGCCATCATCCGCCGCTGCCTCGTTGTCGCCGGATTCCGCCGCCTAGCTTGTGGTCCTAGCCGTCTTCTTGTTCAGTTCTTTGGGTGTCTTTGGGTTGTTTGAGTGGGTTGAAAGGTGAAACCCTAACTCTCAATTATTTCAATTTTGATGTTTTGAATCTGAATTTTTATAATAAATGATGTAATTAGCCTTGGTGAATATCAATTTATTTTTTTTGAATGTTGATTGCGAAATCGAATGGATGAAGTGAGATTGGGAATGCACATGGTAGTGAGGAAGGGTGATGTTTGGTGCTAAAATGGGGTTTGAGAATGTTGAGATTGATTTTAATGTCTATTAGAATGAAATCAAAGTAAAAACCATGTTGGGTAGATGAGTTGTGATTATGAGACTGAAAGATTAGGGTTTGAATAATGTTTAAGTTAATCTTGTTGGGCTATTAATGCTTAAATGAGCTAGTGGTTGATTAAATAGGGATGTATGCATAAAAATATATATGATTAATGTATGTGCTAGTGATGATCATGACTTAGTGATTAAGGTTGTGGTTGAATATAAGCAATACCAGCTTGATCATGGTTGGTTTGGTGGCTCTAAGGGAATTATAATAAATATTTGAATGGAATTATATTGAATACTTGAAGGGAATTAATGATGATTGATGCTAAAACTTTGTTTATTGGGTGTGTATGTGCGTGTTTGTTGTGACTTGGTGATTAAGGATGAGATTTTGGATGAAGCTTGAGTTTAGTTGGGGTGCTTTAACAGTGTTTTAGCAACTCTTTGGGGATAATCAAATGAAAATGAAGAGATATAAACATATGTATTATGTTGTTGTATAAGTTCATGACAAAGTTTAATTTTCCCAAGTGAGGAAGAGAGAGAGAGAGAGAGAGAGAGAGAGAGAGAGAGAGAGAGAGAGAGGAGAAAGGGGGGAGATATGGTGGCTTTAAACGTTTGAAAATCATGAACCAAGTACATGGTTTCATTTCACTAATGACAATTGTATGATTGGGTTACCAAGTTCATGAAGTCGTTTTGAACCGTATTGCAAATCAAAGTTTAATGGCTAACAATGATTCGTTATAGAGGAACATAATAACTGTTGTAATAATAGTAAATAAAAAAAATAGGGGTGATAAGGATCAATAATTTCTAATGATGTTAATACTAATAATGTAATGAGCTTATGGCAATAATTCGAATAGTGACAGTAATGTCATTATTTATAAACATGTGGCAAGTCACCCTAACTAACCTTTACAATACTCGTGAAATGAACAACAACAACGTTAAGGAAGCAGAATAGGAACAAAATAAAATGGAACTAAATTGAGTAATAATAATTTCGATAATCATGAAAAGAGAGGTGGAAGGAATTTAAATTATCCATTAAGCCAATCAATGTAATAGAACTTCTAAATCTCTTACTAATCGAGAAAAATTACATATTTGAAGCAGAATTGAGACCACATCAGTTACTTGAAACTGCCAGCAAATAATTTTCAATAAAAGAGATAGGGACTCTCAAAAACCAGGTACGTACATTGCCTGTGCTCTTCGAAAACTCACATGTTTTCTTAAACTATGCAAAATCAATATGATAATCATACAATGAATCATTTTATGCAATATTTTGTCACATAATCAAGTGGCCCCACCAATTGTCACTTATCAGGGCTTATGCCCTTCAATTTACCCACACGGCTGCAACTAAGGCTTTTCGATCGGCCTGAGAGGTGTGCACCTATTTCAAGATCGCTACAGACGTCAACAAGGGGATTCACTTTCAGATAATAACCAGCAAATCAGTTTTACTTATACATTCTCTATCTCCTTTTTACAAAATAAAATGTTTTGAAATGCGGGCGCCCAACTAATTATTTACAAAACTTATTTTACAGCATAGGGATATACATGCTAAGCTTCGGTTCATATTTCAAATGTTTTGTGTTTTCTGTTTTTGGTAAAGGAGTAATGAACAGTTTCCTTCTTGGCAAGTTAGAAGGTAGCAAGAAATGAGCGAAAGTTGCAGCCTTGCAAAATGTTAGCTAGCCAAGCGCTCACAGTGAGTCTATGCTTTAGGACGTTAAGATGGTTGGTGCCTAGTATTGTTGTGCTAAGTTACCAAATGTTGTTATGGGTTAAATACGTTGTCGAGCATATATTGTTTCTAATGTTTGGTGAATTAAGTGGTGACGTGGATAACACAACGCTACAGGTAGTCTCAAGTAGCCTCGTTCTGTTACGGAATGGCGGTAATGCCTTCAATCAAAAGACTTCCGCTGCAATTCATGAGTAAATAAGGGATTAAATTAGAGAAACCAGGCATTAAAATTAGGGGCGTTATAGTTGTGGTATCAGAGCCAGGTTTAGGGCCACTGTGAGCTATTCGGGTTCCTATGAGTGTGCTTGGCTAGTGAAACAAAATGTTGAGTCGGAGTTCATGTGTACGCATACATCACGAGGATGTTTTAGTAAACATTTGCCTAGACTTCAACCTTTGGTATTAAGATCAACGACGTTAAATAATATCTTAGGAATTCCATCATTATCAAAGTAGAATGAGCAAGCATTTGGTTAACTTCCTAGTAACGTATGCATTTCGAAGAAGTATAACGAGCTCGTAGTGATAGTTTGTGTAGTTTTGGGTTGCCGTTTGAGTTACCAGGATGACTTCAATTTAGAGGTTTTATTAAGACGTACTGAAACACTAAATGTTTGGGTATTGTGATGTGTAAGACAAGACAAGAAGAAGAAGTTTGTAAACTCTTATGTGATTACTGCAATACCAAACTACACTAACTTGCTAAACAGGGGAAATGTATTTTGTAGCAATATTCGTGGCTTGGATCAGTATGAAATAGCCATTGCAATAGTGCAATAAGGTCAATATTGAGGGCCCTCATACCGTTATAGAGCGTAATGAATTAGCTGGTGGCAGTTTAGCAGCTGATGGCGTGCTACTGGATATCATATGGGTTGTTAGTGACAAGATAATGTGTTACGCAAAGGAAGTGTTGTCATGAAATGTGCCTCCAAAATATGTGAGCTTATGTGGGCTACTGACTACTAGGTGTGTACAAGTCATTATAACCTAGGAGCATGTTTTGTGGTGATGGAGGTAGTAAGTAATGAAGAGATGGAGGATATTTAGACTTCGAATATTGGTAGATTTCAGCTTTAAGATATTCGTAAGAGGTTCTAAGGATACGATATAAATAATTTTTCTTATTATGACAGATTAGGTCATGGGCATTGATGGGTCAAGCTATACTCATTAGATTGTGCAAAATAAACTAAGTGGTGAAGATCTTGCTTTATGGAGCATCGGGTGATTCAGTAAGTAAGCTCCTCGTAATTAACGAGGACTAGATGAAAAGGAAAAATAGAAAAGAAAGAGTAAAAAAAGGACACTTAGATGCTGGATTCATTAAAGTAGCGACAGTAACGGTCCACAATTTTAAGAACGCTCATTTTGGTGAAAATAACTAACTACAGAGGTGAAGCTATATGAAAAGGGCTTAAGGATATGTCGTATATGTGGTTGAACTCGTTACTTTTATATACCAGAAATTCTAGAAGTCATAATTTATACTTTTGCCCAGAGTGGATAAGATTTGGGGAGATAAACAATATTTGGAGAAGAATAATAAATTATAAGGCTTATATACATTGGACTAATTAGGGCACTTGTTGATGCGTTACAGTTTATGTCTGTTAAGGTATTAGGGGTTGTAATTCGATTATAAATATAGGTATTGCATGGATTCTATAGAAGTATTACTAGTAATTTTATGAGGTTCAAATGTTAAATTCAAAAGAGTATTACCAGGACACAAATTCAAGCGCAACAATAGAGGATTGTGGGGTAATAAGATACGTAAGATGTCTGTATACAAATTTAAGCTCAGATGACTTTCTTTTGAGTGTGTCAAACCCTTGAAACTTTAGCTGTATGAGTCCCTATATTGATTCAAATGAGTTTACAGTGACCTTTAACCAACTAATGTTAGGCCTCTTTGTCAGATATCATTGTATAAGTTAGCATCATTCTTGACCTGTGTGGTTACCACCTAGAGCTAGCCCCCTATTATGCAATCACATAATTTAATTTGCAATTTCTTTTTACCCATATAAAGCTTTGCAAAAACTATTTAATCACTGCAAGAATACTTCATAACATACATTTTCCTTCAATGAATTTCCTCATGACATTAATTTTTAAAGGGAATCCCTATCATTAAGATGTGTTACGTCTCTCTTGCTTTCATTAATTATCTCTACTCATCTTACTTTTTGCAACCATTACTTCAATAGTAACGTGATCCTTCTTGCCCTTCACATCCAATCACCACGTGGATTACTATTTTACTGCTAGTCTGGCTGTTGGATTTATGTGCAATGTTTTGGTTCCTACGTAACTAATGATTGGAATCATCTAACTATTATTGTCCCTCATTCCTAAATTGTTTACGCTTATAGTTATTTTCACTCCATCCGCATCCCGGTAAAATTTTAGCTACCCATTGTTTTGAAATCTGTCATATGTTCCTTTCATTAAAATCTTACATCAGCAACATTCTTAGTACTTTTAGTCATTAATCAAGTTTTCCCTTCATCATCTTGATTTGTGTATCGACATCGTCTCTTTGCTATATTACCTCCTCTCGATCACGAGCATTTGCCTAGAAGATCTTAGTTAACATACGAAGCCTTACTAATTAATTTGTATTTTGCATTAATGCTATTATTTCTATCATTTCTTATACTTAGATGATCTGCCTCATCTTTAGTCGCTGCTTTCTTTCAATGTTATCTGATCCTTCTTTTAATTTCAAACTTTTGCAATGCTAGTCGTTTCTCAAGAGTGCTCGTACTTATTTCCAACATCATCCATTTTGTCTTTGAAACTTGTGGCTAAATATTGAACGCATTCTTGCTCAATTTTAAGTGGTTGTCCATATTCTAATACTTTTGACTTTAATCTTCCTCTTCTTCATTTTTGCTAAAAGTGTATTTATATGTATATATCTTGCACCCCATTTATTCATGGTAGTAAGCCTATATAGCTTGTTTGAGTTAGAGATGCAATTAAGCTCCCACTAGTGCGAGTGAGCAATGATTATTGTAACCCCACCAATTTTCTTGCTTTTACATTCCATTCCTCAAAATATGGACTCGTCCTTTCTCAATGCAATCTTGTTATCTTACTTAAAACTTGTTTCATATTGCCTATTTTATAATCTACTCATTCAAATCCAAATTTGTTTATTGGCTTCATTATGTTGATGGTGGCTAGACAGTCACCTTGTTGAAACTCTGCTACTACTGTCATGTTTGTAATTCAACGGTTGAACCCAAATGTAACTGAATCACCTTTCTCGTCTAATGTGGGTCAAAAATTTTCTTTTAAAACTCTCTTTTGTCTTATCTATTGCCCTATGTTGGACATTGTGATTATCCTATTTTTTATGATGTTAGTACTGTATTTGTGATCTTGACATTCAGCCACACTTTAATGTCACAATTACAGTAATGGTCTGCACTCGCATTCCAGTTAGAGCTCTAAAACCCCAAACTTATCTCCATTCATGCGAAGGGATCTGAGCGGATTGACCGAGTAATTAGAACTTTGATTAAAAGTATTTAAGTAACTAAATAATCGTATCTTCCTATTTTGAATTCTCTAATCCTTTCTCATTTCAATTAATATTTCATAAATAACCTAACTTGATCTATAAATCAAGCTGCTAACTACTCAACCGGATTGAGATGACATAGAATAAACGTATTTGTCACTGATATAACTCAGGAACTGCGGACTATCTGCTGACTCTTTCATGATTCTTATCTGTAAAGCACAATGTTGGTGGCCTTCTATTCTTGGTCTCCTGAAAACTCATAGCCATCTTTACTTTAGCCATCCTATGACAATCCCTTCTTTATTAAACATGTCTAACTTCACTGTTTACTTCTTGCATGGGCAATGATTCACTTGACCACTATGCTCATCACTCTTATTTGTGGATATGTTCATCTTTAACGTCAAATTTAGTCTAGCAAAGTTTTGACTAGTTTAATGATGAAAAGCAGCATAGTTTGAACCCAATATTAATTACCCAATCTGGCATCCTCAGGGGCCTTGAAAACATAAGCACTGAAGTTGTATCACATGGGTCAAGAAACGGGTTGTCATTAGCATTAAAGGTGAAACCCTCAATAATAGTGAGGATTAAGTTAAGTCAAGAGGGTGATACCAAATTAGAGACTTAGGCAAATTGTCGGACAAGGAAAGTCACCTGACTTTGTGATACATGGGGATGGAACCTTAAGGTTACGAAACCGGTTATCCATTCCCAGTAAAGAGGAATTGACAGGAAGATTTTAGGAGGAGCCCATAATACTTGTTATTCAATGGATCAAGGAAGAACAAAACGTCCAGGGATCTAAAACAATACTGTTGGTAGGGTAACCTAAAGGAAGAGATTGCAGATTATGTGGAAGTGCTTCACTAATCAAGAGATCAAGACTGAGCATCAACGCACAGTATGCAAACTGGGGCCTTTGGGAAGTCCCACCTGAAATTGGGAGTTAGTCTCAATGGGTTTTGTCACAAGATTGTCCTTTGTATCCCTGAAGAACAGTGTCATTTGGGTTAATGTGGACAGACCCACCAAATCTGTTCATTTTATACCAATCCATGGGACTTAGCGTGTAAAGAGACTATTGTAATTGTATGTCAAAGAAATAGATTGACTGCATGGCATATCATAGGGCATAGTATCTAATTAAGGCTTCAAGCTCAGTGTTGGCAAGCTCTACAGAAAGATTTTGAGACCAAGTTAAATTTTAGTAATCACATCACCTAGAGATCAATGGGCAAACCGAGAGAGTGAATTAAATCCTGGAGGATATGTTGGGAGCCTGTGTGCTTGACTTCCAAAGAAATTGGAAAGATTACTTCCCTTGCTGAAAATTCATTATAATGGCAGCAATCAATCAACCATTAAGATGGTCCCTTTGGAAACACTGTATGGGAGGAAGTGTAAAACACCATTGTATTGGAGTGCACTTGATGAAGCACTAATCCGAGGGCCAGAGTTGACTCAAGAGACCACTGAAATGATAAGGAAGATTCAAAAACACATCAAAGCAGCCCAAAGCAGATAGAAGAACTATACGGACAATGTTTGTTTCAAACTTCAAGTTTCGAGAACGAAACTTATTTTAAGGGGGAAAGACTGTAATGGCCCAAACCTAAGATTCATGCTAATTACCTTAAATTATCCTAATTACAAATTAATCAAGTTGGGCGCCGCATTTCAGTTTAACATTTTATGTATATGTGTATATATACATATTTGTGAATCGCA
>NCQV01018593.1:1871-25824 GCA_002740545.1 Lophocereus schottii | reverse complement strand
TGGATTGAGGTATGTCTCTACTCCTTGGTTATTTTGCTCTCCGGTACATTTTCTTGTCCTTGGTTTTGGTTTACATTCGTTTTCTCTGTAAACCTTTTTCAAAAATTATTTTGTGGGTTTTAAGGAATCAACCTCTATATGGGTAGAAATACCGGTAAGAGTAAGGTTGCCTATAGTTGGGTCTCCCCAGAACCCGCGAAAGCGGGACCCACGCTGGGAGTTGTTGTTGTTGTTGTTGTTGCTTTATGGTATAGTTGTAGATTCTAAATGAGTTTATAAATGTGTATGTTTCAAAACCCAGTCTCGGTTATTTTATTTACATATTGTTACTATTATAAATGACCCAGCCGTGGTTTATTTGCATGCCTAACCTAGCTAAAGGTGTATTATGCTACTTACTGGCCTTTCGAGCTCATCGCTTCATCTTCCTGTTTTTTCAGGGCTTACTTCTGCTAGTGTCTGAGTCAGGAAGTGCAGATCGGTCACAGTTGTCATTGTTATGGATCTTAAAGACTTGGTGTGTTAGCCAGGGGAGTAGTATTACATTATTTTTATGTATTATGAGACTAGATCTCGTTGAATTACTTATTTTTAGGGATGTAAGACATTTTATTTCCCACTCATTCATAGTCCTGTTTTTATTATGGTTAGCTTGAACCCCAACATTATTCTCCATTTGGGAAATAAAATTAATCTTTGGTAGTTATAGCTTTATTGATATTTGAGCCTTGCATATTTTTGGGACTTTCAGTACTGCAGGTACGTAGTGTCTGTTAAATCTGAGTTCGGGGCGTGATAGATTTAGTGGTATCAGAGCCAGGTGTGCAAAATCCTAGCATCTTTAGTTATGGCTACAGAAGCTCCTTTGAGTTATAGGTTGTTTTGAGATTTGTCTTTGGTTTATAAGTTGTTATGTTGGGCAATCCAAGTGGTCTGTTCTTGTTTGAAAATTAGTAAGTCTACATATGTTGATTCATATGACTTCTGTTAGCCTTCCAAAGCTTTGTGGGGTTTTTAGGGTTTCCTTTAATCTTTCTTGTCCTATTTCAGAATGCCTTTTAAGAAAAAAGAAGTCTCGTAAGTGTAAGGCCATATTGACTCAAGAGGAAACACCTTAAAATAATACACTATTGTTTAATCCCCAAGAGGTGATGCTCAAGTTTATGCAAAACTTCTCGACTTTTATCAGTCAACAATAGCAGCAACATCAACAACCACTGAGTACCCCACGCATGGCTAGTTCATCGTCTTCTTCGATCAAGGGGTTGGTGGATTTCTTAAAGATAGCTTCCTATGCCTTTTGTCGGGACTACAAAACCAGTAGCGGCATAAAATTGGATCGATGAGATGGAGAAGGCCCTCAAGGGCTCATAATGTTCGGAAAAGAAGAAGCTTGATTATGCTATTTACTTGTTGCAAGATAGTGCTTGACATTGGTGGAAATCTATAGAGCGTAGCCATGGAAAAGATGAAGAACCCTTCAACTAGGCTAAGTTTCGTGAGGAGTTTTATGCCAAATACTTTCCTAGTAGCTGAAGGAGGGAGATAGAGAAACAATTCATTGGGCTAGGGCAGAGAAACAATTCATTGGGCTAAGGCAACGTAATAGGACCGTCGATGAATATGAAGCAGAATTTGATCGACTCTCTAGGTTTGTCCCAACGCTTGTTGTCGATGAGCAAAGCAAGATGAGGAAATTTGAGGAGGGATTGAATGACAATGTTCGAAGGCTACTTGCTTGTGTTCGGCTTGAAAGTTTCGCAAATCTTGTTGATAGAGCTATCTTATTCTGAAGGAGATAGAGGATCACAAATTTGGTGATCATAAGAAGAAGAGTATAGATTTTGATGCATCGGATAATCATAAAAAGGTTGAATTTTCACAGCCCCAGTTTTCCAGCAAGTTCCCTCGTGATGGGTTCTCACACAAGTGAGTAATTCTGCTGGCTCCTGAGAGAAGTTCTCGTAACAGGTTGGTCGTTCACCAAACTTTCATGGTGGATACTCAAACCAAGGTTCGCAGAGGTGGAATAATCGATAAGATAAGCCACTATGTGGCCATTGTGAAGTTCCCACCTAACCAATTATTGCAGATGGTTAAGTGGTGGTTACTTCAGGTGCGGTCAAACTGATCACAATGAGTGTCTTTAGAATGATAACGAGCCCCGCTTGATACAAACGTCCCAAGGACCTTATTTTGTTCCATAACACGCCTTTTGAAATCAAACTCAGATAGTGCAAGCTCCAAGTAGCACTCAGAATGGAGGAAGACCCCGCGCAACAGGAAGAGTTTTTGCTTTGACTCAAGAGGATATAGAAGCCTCTAATAATGGTGTCTGTAGTTAACTTAGCATTTGCTTTTGTTCTTTTTGATCCTGGTGCTTCTCATTCTTTTATATCATCAACTTTTGCACAAAAATACAACTTCCCCCATGTTCTATTAGAGGAAGAGTTGTGTGTCAGTGCTCCAACTATTAGTGAGATCATTATAGATAGAAAGTGCAAGAACTGTCTTGCAACAATCGAGGGCAGGGAGATCTTAGCCGATCTAATTATTATGGATATTCGAGACTTTGATGTGATATTAGGGATGGATTGGTCGTCTGCATATTGTGCCACCCTAGATTGTTAGAAGAAACCTGTCGACTTGTGAATACCTAGTCAACCTAAATTTTAGTTTTATTGGGAAGGGAGCTTATGTGTCACCTAACGTTATTTCTACTTTACAAGCCACCAAGCTGATCAAGAAAGGGTGTCAAGCATTTCTAGCTTTGATCACTGACACTCAAAATAGAGATCAAAAGATAAAGGATATATCAATTGTTAGAGAGTACCAAGATGTGTTCCTTAAGGATCTCCCTGCATTACCGCCTGATAAAGGTGGACTTCTCTGTTGATTTGGTTCCTAGAACGACCCTTATAGAATGACACCTGCTGAGTTAAAAGAGCTCAAGGAACAGCTACAAGAATTGCTTGATAAGAGCTTCATCAGGCAGAGTGTATCCCCTTGGGGTGCACTAGTGCTTTTTGTGAAGAAGAAATATGGTTCTTTGCGACTCTGCATAGACTATTGAGAGCTGAACAAGGTAACTGTGAAGAATAAATATCCTTTACCATGAATTGATGATTTGTTTGATCAACTCTGAGGTGCTCAAGTATTTTTCAAGATTGATCTAAGGTCTGGGTACCACCAATTGAAGATCAAGGAAGAAGATATGTCTAAAATGGCTTTTCGGAGAAGGTATGGCCTATGAGTTCTTAGTAATGCCTTTTGGGTTAACCAACACCCCTACTACATTTATAGATCTTATGAATTAGGTTTTTGGCCCTACCTCGAAAAATTTGTTATGGTTTTTCTTGAGGACATTTTGGTGTATTCTAAGAGTGATGAGGAACATAAGCAACACTTGAGGCTTGTATTAGAAACCTTGAGGCGAGAATAACTCTTTCGTAAGCATAAGAAGTGTGAGTTCTGGTTAGAAAGTTTTCCTTTCTTCAGGCATGTGGTGAATAAGGATGGCATTTCTGTTGATCCTAAGATGGTAGAGGCAATTGTGAATTGGAGCAGGCGAAACAGTGTCTGCTAGATTCGAAGTTTCTTTGGTTTAGCTGGCTACTACAGGCTGTTTGTGAAGGCATTTTCCCTTCTAGCTGCACTCTTGAGCCGCTTGACTTGAAGGGAGTTCAGTTAGAGTGGTCAAAAGAATGTGAAAGAAGTTTTCAGCAGTTGAACAAACGATTGGCTTCTGCACCTATACTTACAGTACCAACTAATGGAGAAGGATTTACAATCTATAGTGCCGCTTCAAAAAAGGGTTTAAGGTATGTGCTCATGCAAAGGGGCAAGGTGATTGCTTATGCATCTCAATAATTGAAGGCATATGAGGTGAGTTACCCCACTCATGACTTAGAGTTGGCACCTATTGTTTTTGCTTTGAAGATTTAGAGGCACTATTTGTATAGAGAGAAATGTGAGGTGTATACTAATCAGAAAAGTTTGAAGTATTTGTTTACACAAACAGAGTTTAACATGAGGCATCTTAGGTGGCTTGAGTTACTGAAGGACTATGATTTAATGATTAATTACCACCCTGGAAAGGTTAACATGGTTGCAGATGCCTTAAGTAGGAAGTCTTGTAATGTAGCATATTTGATTACCTCTCAAAGGCATATATTAGAGGACCTGCAGAAGATGAATATCGAGGTATGCTTTGCCTGGTGCTATCTTACAATTAGCGAACTTGTGAGTTCTCCCTACTTTGATTAATGAGATCAAAGCTTCCCAAGAGAAGGATTCCAATCTTCAAAAGATTAGAGCTACTATTGAAGCAGGGATTGAGCCTAAGTTCAAGATTCATGAAGATGGCTCACTGAGGTTCAAGAATAGAATCTGTGTCCCAAATGATGAAGAACTAAAGAAGAAAATATTAAAGGAAGCTCATAATACAAGTTACACAGTTCATCTAGGGAGTACCAAGATGTACAGAGATTTGAAATTTTTGGTGGAATAATATGAAGCTGAAAATAGCTCAATATGCAGCCCAGTGTCTAATACGCCAACAGGTGAAGACAGAGCTCCAAAGGTATGGTGGATTACTACAACCTCTCCCTACACCTGAATGGAAGTGGGAACATATAACCATGGACTTTGTGTCTGCGTTACCGCGTACTACTAAAGGAAACAATACTATTTGGGTGATCGGTTAACTAAGTCTGCCCACTTTTTGCCTATTAAAATTGGCATGACCTTGGAGCAGTTAGCAAAACTATACATTAGGGAGATTGTGAGACTACATGGGGTCCTATTTCCATTGTGTCAGATTGGGATGTACATTTTATTGCAATGTTTTGGCAAAGTCTACATAGAGCCCAAGGGACTACATTTAACTTCAGTATTGCCCACCATTCTCAGACTGACGGGCAATCTGAGGGAACAATTTAGACATTAGAGGATATGTTAAGGGCTTGTGCCTTGGACATGAGGGATTCTTTTGAAAGACACTTGCTGCTAGTTGAATTTGCTCACAACAACAGTTATCAAGCTAGCATCCGGATGATCCCTTATGAGGCCTTGCATGGGAGGAAGTGCAGGTCGCCGATTTACTGGGATAATGTTAGCAAGGGAAGGCTATTAGGGCCCGAGATCAAACAATTGATGACACACAATCGTCTCATCAGAGAACAACTTCCAAGTCACCTACTAGAAGTAGCTCTAGTAGCTCTCTAGAAAGATATGTCATATGTAGAGCAACCTCTACAGATTATTGACCGGAAGCTTGAAGCTCTAAGGCATTCGATTCCATATGTTAAGGTGCAATGGACCAACCATATGGAAAGGGAAGCAACTTGGGAGTTAGAAGAAAATATGAGAAATAAGTACCCCTTCGTATTCGATGATTTGGTTAAGTTTGAGGACAAAACATTTTCAATGGGGGAAGGATGTAACACCTGATTTCCAAGAAAAAGAGTTTCTTATATTTGGGTGAATAATTATTAGATATTTAGTAGTCTCCTTTTGACGGCTTGATGGCTACATAACCGTAACCTTAGGTCGCTCTATTTATTTTACCTCCTCAGAAAACATTGTAGGGTCTACATCTCACAGCCAAAAGGAAAAAGAGGAGACAGAGTGGAAGGAAAAATTCATCTCTGAAGTAAGGCAGGAGCTCAAATTGTCCTCCTAATTCAGTTTAATTAGTTTATTTCCATGATCAATTAGTGTGTTAATTGTGAGTATGCGGAAGCGTACTTGTTCTGTAAATTTCTTAACTCTCGTAGTCAGTTTTGATCCCTTCGGTTACTATATCCAATGATCCCCATGAATTTTGTCTTATTCCAATAAAATGCCCTCATCCGTGAATCCATACTGTTGATCATCCACATTATGCGATTAGCTGCCTGCGAAATGCTTAGTTGTAATTTGCCCATTTGTCCAGACGCATGAACCCCATTCACCTTTGATTAATTCTTATTAATTGCCGCCACCTCTGTATAATAAAATCGATGCTGTTACCACGAATACTTGGCCCTAATTAATTGTCTCCACAACACTATGTTTTATTGTGTTTCTTTTAAAGCGCAAGGACTTAATCAGTAGCGTGTCAAAGGTTTGGAAAATCATTTAAAAATTGACTCAATCACTTCTAAAGCCAAGTATTTTGCTGTGTGATTTGTATGTTATTGCCACGTTGGTAGCTTTAATTGCCAAGGGCAGATTCTTAAAACTAAATATTGAATCCTTCAAACCACGTCTTCAACCCCTCAATTAAATTTGGTCTTCATAAATCGACTTTTGTTGCTATTGATCTACTATATTTTATACCATAGTGGTTTCTACTATATTTTAATTGTCTTAGTTATCCATGGATTTATAAATCCTGTAAGTTTTTCTAAAAACATTGGCTTATCACAATGGTGGCATGAACGGATTGAAAATCAATGTCCATGTGTATTTTATCTGGCTTTTTATAGTCATATTTACGAACTTTTCCTAAACTCCAAAACTTTCACCTTAACCTCTCAACAATCCACCTCTGTATCTCCTGTTAGTAATCCAACCGAAGTAGGCAGCCCTTATAAGATGTTGTTATTGTTAGCCCCACATTAGCAATGGGGTAAGATCGGAGTTTGATTATTATTCTCATTTGTGTACATGTTTTGTATCTAGAGGTAGTAGGACATTCAGGCTATTAGGTTTTGACTCTCTGACTAGCAGTTCAGGTAAGTGGCGTAGTACTCGTTTAGTATTTCATGCCCAAAATTATATTTGTTAACTGTCTTTGTAAACTGCTTTTGTTAATCATGTTGGCATGCTACTGTTCGTATCGAATCATTTTTCGGAATATGTTAAAAGGTACAATTTTGCTATGTTTGTTTTTTTTTTGTTTTTTGCTTGGAAAATACCTGTTTGGAAGCTAATTTTACTATGACATTAATCACATCTCGACTTATGTTAAACAAGTATGATTTTACCGTGTTTTATCCTTATATTTGCAAAATAGCCTTTCTTGAATGGTATAAATTTTACTAAGTTGATTAACTATTATGATTAGTCGTTTGAAGTGTTTGGTTTATATCTTGTGATAAATCACTTGCTTTCTATTGCTAAATTCCTATTTACTGCTATCGACTAGGTATCATTGTGTATGACTTTGAGATATCGGTTTTGGTTTTGGGCTATGTCTTCTGCCATATCCAGTGCAGGTACGCATTGGACCTGCCGATCAACTTGTGGCGTAAGCACTATTCCATTTTGTGATTCTGATATATGTATGTGATCGACTGGGCCGCTTTATATTGTGATATCATTTCTGACAAGTTGACTCTGTGACTCTCTACGTACTGCCCTTGCCATTGGGCGAATAGTGGCCTTATTCCCAAAAGTGTTATTCAGACGAATTTATTTGGATGATTTGCTTTATTGTATAGTTGTAGATTCCCAATGAGTTTATCAAATGTGCATGTTTCAAAACCCAGTCTCGGTTATTTTATTTACATATTGTTACTATTATAAATGACCTAGTAGTAGTTTATTTGCATACCTAACCCAGCTAAAGGAGTGTTGTGCTACTTATTGGGCTTTCAAGCTCATCCCTTCATCTTCCTATTTTTTCAGGTCTTACTTCTGTTAGTGTCTGAGTCAAGAAGTGGAGATCAGTTGCAGTTGTGGTTGTTATGGATCTAAGAGACTTGGTTTGTTAGCCAGGGGAGTAGTATTACATTATTTTTATACATTATAAAACTAGATCTCGTTGAGTTACTTATTTTCAGGGATGTAAGACATTTTAATTCCCACTTATTCATAGTCCTATTTTTATTATTGTTAGCTTGAACCCAACATTATTCTCGATTTGGGAAATAAAATTAATCTTTGGTAGTTATAACTTTGTTGATATTTGAGCCTTGCATATTTGTGGGACTTTCAGTACTGTAGGTATGTGGTATCTGTTATGTCTCCGTTCAACATGTGATACTCCTTGCATAACTTTGCATGGCCTTTACTACATATTTCGGGAGGACTTCTTTGCCAGCTGTTGATAATATATAAGCCTTCCATCCCTTTGTTTTCTGCCAGACTCTTTCTCTTAGGTATGCAAATATTTCGCGCTTCTTACGCCCTATCAGTGATGGAAGTCCAAGATATTTTCCTACCCCTAAGGGAGTGGAGATTTATAGCACCTATTGCACCTACTCCTTAACAATCTCGCTTGTGCCTGGGCTGAAGAAGATCGAGGATTTTTCAAAATTAATGGCTTGTCCAGAAGAATGTTCATAGGCTTTTAGAATTTCCTTAAGCCTCTGTGCCTCCTCCATCCCGGCGTTAGTGAACATGAAACAATCATATGCAAAGAGCAAGTGTTCTCATTGAAACCTTCTATTTTCATGTTGGTACCTGCCACCTAGGTATGCCCCACCATGCTAGTAAAAATTTGATCTCCTTTTTATTAGTTGCAGTTAAAATGGTGTTTTTTTTGTGTATTAACTTCTTTTAATTAAATCAACAATTAACTGTGAGTCTTGAAAAAATATTATGCTACCATACGTGCCCGGGTTTAACAAATCAAAGAAACATGCTGAATCATATCGCCTAAATGCATATGCGAAATGCGATCTTGAATGAGAATTAAAATAAGTTGTAGAGAAATGATGTCAAGGAAGAGTCACACATGAAAGAAAGGGGCAGCCTGGTGCACAAACATCCCGCATTTGCGCAGGGTCTAGGAAAGGGCCACAACCCAATGAAAGAAACATGTGACTAAATTGATAAATAGTCTCTAAAAGCTCAAAATCTCACGGGACATCTACCAAGGTCAAAACTAGCTCACTAGTGAACATATGCCAAAATTCATGTAAAGACTTATGGGGAAAATTAATTCGCATCCAATGTGTGGTCAAAACATGGAGATCATTTTGCAAACTCATTCACAAACATTTTTATGCACAATATGGGCAAATCAAAGGATCAAACTAAACCAAAAAAGTCTACCAAATCTGAAAAGATCATCATCGGAGGATTTTTTTAATTTACTTTATTATTATTATTTTTTATGCATGCTCATAGTAATAATGCAAATTAAAATGCAAAAGAAACTAATAATAGAAAAACTAAAATGCCACCTAGAATGAAAAGAAAACTAAATGCACTACTAAACAAAACTAAAATTTAAATCAAGACTTCAAAAACTTCTACTAACTACATATACAAAGCACAGCCACTCTAGACCAAAACAGGCATCGGACGCCAAATACAATGACTACCTCTCCCATGCTTGAATCATACATTGCCCTCAATGTGGGCATACAATAGAAAAAAGGGAAGGGGAGTAGCATAGAGCAATCAGAAAGGAGGTGGTGGTGGAGGATGGGGTGGTTGGCCATAAGAGATATGCCAATCCCGCCATGTCTCTAGACGTGCCTTATAGTCCTGGAAATACTATGTCTGGGTAGCAAGCATCCCATGAAGCTCATCATGGCGCTCTTAGACAAAGTCCCGAAGAGCGACGTTCTTAGACGTAACAAGTGCTTGAAGGGAAACTTGCTTCTCTTGAATGGATCCAAGGGTGTCTCGGAGGTCGGTATAGTCAGAAGGGTGTGGTTGAGAGGAAGAACTAGGCCTGCTGGGCAAGAGTGAGGGGCTGGATGATGGGGTGCAGGTCAAACAACCTGGTCATCACCAGGTACCCAATAAAGGTTAGTCCTGTGAAGTGACATGGTTTGATCGACATTAGGAAGCATCAAAAGCCGGTCCCCATGGTAAATCCAACACAAATGTCCAACCTCAACTTTACAAAAGTTCATAATTTCAAAAGCAGTTTGATCAAGCCACTCAGACCCAGAAACTCTATCCTCAGGGTTGGGCTCAACACCCAAAAATCTAGTAATAGTAGTCACATTCCCACCTATGACTATCCACCTTTAGTGCCAATAGTAGCACTGTGCAATTGCTTAGCTAAAAAGGAACCTGAGTCAAGTTGGACACTATTAAGCATACATGGCAAAAAGTACAACTCAGATAATCTTGGGACATTCAGACTATCGTCCCGAGCAAAAAGGGAATAAGCCAAGATACGCTGTGTTACTCTAATGCAAGGATTCCTAATATGTGTGCACTTTGATGAACTAGTGTTGTATCTAACACTCCCCGAAAGTTCACCCCAAAATGCATTCAGGTTGAATTCGCGGGGGACTTGATGGTTTGATAAATACATACTAGGTAGAAAACCGAAGATCTTGTTAAAGGTACCTAAGTTCAGTTCATAAAATAGATCCTGCAAATAAAACGAAATGTATTCGGCTTGACAGTGAGGTCCTTTGGTGACCTTGACATGGAGTGTACTTAAAAATTCTAGGGTCAAGTCCCGATATGTATGCTCTTTAATTTCCAAAAGTGTCCCATACAACCTCTTGTAAATAACCATTTAATATCATCTAACATTTCTAACCAAGCCAACAGTTTCTCATCATAATATGTGGTTGCTACAACCATGCATTCATTCAAGCAATCGTATCTAGCAATAAGATAAGGATGTGTCAAACCAAGAGGGTGAGGAATGTTACCTCTAGCATGTGCGGTTCGGGATGTCCTTTGAGGTTGAGGTTGTGCTTGACTTGAAGAACCAACCTCCTTGGTGCTCCTTTGTCTCTTGGTTGGTGCCATTGTTGCAAAAACCAAAACAAAAATCAAAACTAAAAACTAAATAAAAAAATTTGAAGAAGAAAATAAAGAAATTAAGTAAAAAGAATTAGAATAAAGGAGAGAAGAAGATAGGTATGGTGGATGAATGAAGTGAGATGAATTTAAAGAAAAAGAAGAAGAAAAAGATGAAATTTATGTGGAGAGAGAAAAGATTGAGTGAAAGGGAATGATTTTGGGTGAAAATAACTAAAAATGGAGAAGAAAAGAGGGAAGATTGAAGGCATTAGCTATGGAGGGTTTAGAGAGAGAAAATGGAGGTAGAGAAAGAAAGAGGCTCGAGGTGGAAGATGAAATGTGAGGAAGATGAGTGGGCACTACAATCAAAAACCTATACTGCAGGTCGTAGCAGTACAACACGAACCGTGGGGTTCACCACGGTCTGACCGTGGTCTCTACTAGTCCTTTTTTTTGATTTTTTGGGTGGCACCCTACGACTGTGGTTCTAGGGATCTGGCCATGGTGGCTAACATTGTATTCATAATTTTTGTTGTTTTTTTAATTTTTTTAATGTTTTTTTTTAAAATAAGCACAAATTATAAAAATATTGAAAAGAAAAGCTAAGAAACGGAAAAGGAAAAAGAGCTTGGGTCACCTCCCAAGAAGCGCTTTTTTAAGGTCAAGAGCTTGACCCTTCTTCTATGCTTGGTCCAGATCAGAAAGTGTATGGACATTGGCTTTATCACGGACCATAAAGTCAAACTTCTTTAATCGAAGGTACCATCTCAAAGTTCTCCTTGAAGGTCCTCCGTTTTCATGACACAATGCCATAATGCATTATCTACTTACAAAACAAAGCACATTCGTGGCCTATCCAGTGGGTCACTATAAACTTGTTCAACCCCTAAATCAAAATCTGCATCAAATCCTTCCACAAAGGGCATAGAGAGAATAGCTTGGGTGTAGCCATAATAGTCACTCATAAAAGACTCGTTAGGAACAGGGACCTCAACCGCTAGCGCGTTAGGTGGCATAAAAGCAGCAAAGTCCACTTTAACATACCTTTGGTCGGGGTCCTCATAAGAAATCCAGTCAGAATCAGGATGGTCTTCACAATTCAAGACATTCTCCATATCAATCTCAGGGGAAAGGGGTAATGCATCTAATAAAGAAGAACTATGAGAAACCACGTCTTCCTTCGTATGACAAAGCACAGTATAGCGCCCTTCCACCTCAAATGTAATGCGTCCCTTTCTTACATCAATGTGGCAACCAGTTGTAACCAAAATAGGTCGACCTTGGATAATTTGAGCATAATCGATCTTAGCATATCAACTATAATAAAGTCCTCCAATACCCACATATGTCCTATATTTACTGGCACATCGTCAAATCTGCCTATGGGTTGCATCTCAAAATCGTCAGCTAACTGTAGTGAAAAAGGCTGTGGCCAGTAATCATCCTAAGTAAAGCTTATAAAACAAAGAATATGACATTATGCTACCGCTTGCACCTAGATCGCATAGAGCTCTCTCAATTTGCACTTTTCCTACAATGCAGGGAATAGAAAAACTATCTGGGTCAGGGAGCTTATGGGAAACTCTACAATGTCATTCTCTATCAATGTGGCAGTCTTGCCACCATTATTCCTTTCCTTACTTCCAGCCATGATTATTTCCATACCCTCTTCCATTGGTACATCCTCAGGGTCAATTAAGTCCTTTATTTCTTCCTTTACAGTGACACAGCTGTAATGCTCATGAGGGACAGGTTCAGGTTGCTACGAAGTCTGTCTGGGGACGTACATGAACCAGGCTACCGCGGTCAAAATCCTGCAGCATAATATGCCTTTATAGAGGCTAACAGTCCAGCACAAAATTTAATGGGCCCACCAGAACACGAAGCAGCATTTGATAGGGGGAGCTCGCTGTGAATTGATTTGGACGTCGCGACCATGGCAATCTAAATAAGAAGCCCATGTCGCGCATGACATGGAGCAATTTGCTGAAGTGGGTCACGACCCAAGATGTGAGGGTCAAAGTAGAGAACAACCAGCCCACTTTGATAACTATATCTGCTATAGTGCATGTCTTTTCAAAATGCTAAGCAAAATACATTGAATTGGTTGTCTTCTAAAACTAATCTATTTCTAGATGAATGTTAATTTTGGATTTATCAATTCTATCAATTAAAAATGCCTAAGGGTTTGTTTCACCAACAATGAATTAGATATAATAAATAAAGTATGTGCTTATTGAAATTTGGTTAAATCAAAGGATGATAATCATATAATATCTAATTCTTTCTTTCAAAATGCACTGAACTACATAGACTCAACAAATCACCATTGTTTCAAAGGGTTCTCGACTTTAGTCTAAAATTAAAAATCTAACTCATCAAATTTTCTCACAACATGCAATTTTCTATCAAAAATTACTTTGTTAAGTCTATTCTTATCAATCCAATATATAGTGTATTTCAGCTTTTAGTACTTCACCCAACTATTTAATAATTTGCAAGCAATTTTGACCCAAACTACTCATAGTATTCACAGCAAAAGATAGATTGAAACATTCCAAACAGATAAAGCACAATTTTGATGAACATTAAGGATTAAGTTTCATTTCTTGGCTATCAAATCCCTAGACTAAAGAAATCTACTCACTCATGATTATTAAACAACCAAAATGCAATCAATATAAACATCAAAACAAATAATAAATATCCTAATGGAGTATCAAAGTAAAAATAGAGAATTGTTTTAGTAATTATAGAGTTCTTGACAATATTTCAATGTCCAAGCCCTCTAAATTGCAAGAAGTCTTCCTTTTAATCTTCCTTTTTGCTCCAAAATGAGAAGAATCTTAGACTATTTGAGAGATTTATTGGTTACGAAAAATTAGGTCTCTCCCTCCAAGCAGTTGTGGATGCCAAGTTATAGCAGCCAACAATCATTCTCATCCACAAAACTGACAAAATCGAACAACCGTAGCTGTTACAGGCCTACCACGGATCGTGACCTCTACCTTGGGCAGTCCGTGGAGGCCTTTGTCTTAGTTGATTATTGTTCTTCTTTCTCTCCACGGGAACAGTGACTGGGGGGACATCGAGTCACAAACTTAACTTTTGAAGGCCATTGCTTGGTAAAAAATGCCTCAATATTTGCAAAAAGCATTAGAGCACTACACCCAAGCGTCAAATGAGAATTTGGGGTATAAATTATAACATCAAGCGCATGAATTTCCTACGAATGTAACAAAAATGACTCTAAAATGATATACACTTTAAGCACTTATCAACGCCTTGAAAAACCTGTCCCTCATGCGTCCTCCATCAACAAAGAATCCTTAGGTATGTCGTATCCTTTAAAGAATTATGTCACATACACTCGTTTTTCTCCTTCTCAAAAACTTTTTTTGTCTGCTATAACCACAAAGTTGTGGAACCAAAAGATTATCATGAAGCAGTATATGATCCTAAGTGGAAATAGGCCATGGCTGAAGAGATACGTGCCCTAGAAGCAAACAGCACTTGGATTGTTACAAGTTTGCCACTAGAGAAGAAATCCATTAACTGTAAATGGGTGTACAAAGTGAAGTATAATACTGATGGAAGTATTGAGTGCTACAACACTCGCTTAGTGGTTTAGGGAGATCACCAAATTAAACGTTTTGATTATAATGAAACTTTTGCTCCTGTAGATAAAATAACAAGTGTGCGCTATTTCCTAGCAATGGCTGTTGCAAAGGGCTATGAATTCCATCAGATGGATGTCAATAATGCATTGCTACGTAAGGATCTTGAAGAAGTGTAAATGAAGTTCCCTTCTAGTTTCAAACATCCTAGCCCTCATAAAGTTTGCAAACTAAAGAAGTCTCTTTATGGACTCAGGCAAGCTCCTTGACAATGGTTCGTAAAATTATCCACCAAACTTTGTTAGTATGGTTTTTGTAATGCTCCCAATTCCTAATGCCTGATTATTCTAACTTAATTACTCATTTACTATTGATTGGCAGCGGAAGTCTTTTGATTGGAGGCATTACTGCTGCTTCGTAACGGAACAAGGCTAGCTGAATTTACTTGTATCATTGTGTTATCCAATTAATCACCTTATTCACCACATAATTGAAATAACATACATTCAACTATTTATACAAGTTATGATACACCTGATAACTCAATGTGTGATTACATAATACTAGCGACCACAACGTTTAAAAGAATACACAACCTTCAGGTTCTTAAGGTGATAGCCTATAAATCACTGTGGGTGTTTGGCTAGCGAATCCTCAGTAAAAGGAATTGCAACGTTCTTTCATTTCTTGCTACCCTCTGGTTTTCCAGTAGGAGGACTGTTTAATAATCCCTTCCCTAAAACCGAAAGCACAAGAACATTCGAAATATGAGTCAAAGCTTAGCACGTACACTCCTATGCAGTAAAATAGACTTTGAGTGTAATTAGTTAGGTGCTCGCATTTCAAAACATTTTATTTTGCAAATAAGAGAGAGAGTATATATGACTAGAATTGATTTGCCGGTTATTATTTGGAAGTGGACCCCTGTTGACGTCTGCGGCGATCTTGAAATTGGTGCACAGGCTGATCGGATAGCCTGGGTTACAGTTGTGTGGGTAAATTAAAGGGCATAAGCCCTAATGATTGATAATTGATGGGGTCACTTGCTTATATGACAACACATTGCATAAAATGATTCATCATATGAATATCATATTGATTTTGCACAGTTTGAGAAGCATGTGAGTTTTCCAAGAGCACAAGAAATGTACGTACCTGATCTTTGAAAGTTTCTCTACGTTTTCGTAGAAATCATTTGTTGCCAGGTTGAAGCGACGAAGGCGGCTTTACTTTTGCTCCAAATATGTTATTTTCTCGATTAATACAAGATGAAGAAATTTTATTAAATTCTTGACTTAATTAATAATTTAAATTCACTTGACTTCTCTTTTTATTATTAGTGTAACAATTATTATACACTTAATTTGGTTGCATTTTATTTTAGTTTTTATTCATCTCCCTCTTATCGCTAATGATCGTTTAATGCATGGTAAAGCAACGTAACAGTGTGACTTGTCTTGAGTTTGTTATTAACGATGTAACAGTGTGACTCTTCTTGAGTTTGTTATTAACGGTGTTACCGCCAGTACCATTTGAATTGTTATGGAAAGCTTGTTAACATTGTTTATTTCCTCGTATGTATTAAAATTAGGAACATTATCAATCATTATTATTGTTATTATTGTTATTATTATTATTATTATTATTATTATTATTATTATCATCATCATCATCATTATTATTATTAGAATTGTGGCTATCTTTACCCTAATTATTAACGATATTATTATGGTTAATGTTTTTCTCTTTAATGAATCGCCCTTGGCCACTGAACTTTGGTTGGCGATATAGTTTAAGGCGACTTCATGAACTTGCTTCTAGGTTCAAGTTGAGTCCCAACCATGCAATTACCACTAGTACAATCAAACCGCATAGGCATGTTATGTTAGTAACTCCAAATCCACAAAGCTGCTTACTTCTTTCTCCCTCCTTCCTTACTTGACAATTATTCATGCCAGATACTTACACAACAACCTCATACACATACTTTTATGCCTTCCTTTTTTATTCAATTATTACCAAAGGCTCACTTAAGCATCATTAAAGCAACCCAATTAAGCTTAAGCTTCAACCAAGCATCTAAACCTAAATCACCAACTCATAACAATGCACGCACACCTAATACCTGAACTTTTAGCACCAAATTCTCATTAATTTTATTCAAAAATTCATTATAATTCACCTAAACCATCAAATAAACCACAATCTAGCCCGTATCTTTATTTAAATATCACAAACCCTAATCACCAAGTCATGATCAAAACATAATACACACATTAACCTTATACATATATACACATATTTCTCTATTTAATCATCACTTAACTCATTTAAACAGTAATAACCCAACATGATTAACTTAAGCATCATTCAATCCATAACCCTAATCCCATAAGCTCATGGTCATAACTCATTCATCTAACATATATTTCACTTTGATCTCATGCTAGTATGCACTAAAATCAATCTCATCATCATTGACGCAACATAATCAAAGCCCAATCCATACACTAAACATCACCCCCCTTTAATACCATGTTCATCCCCAACCTCATTTCATCCATCTAATTTCTCAACCAAAATTCAAGAAAATCACCAATTGACATTCATAGAGGCTAAAGACATCATTTAATGTAGAACTTTATCATGAACAAGTAAGACTCAAATTTATGGGGGTTAGGGTCTCACACCTTTCACACACTTAAACACGCTCAAAGAGATAGAGAAAAAGATGGTCGGGACCACGGACTAGGTGATGGAATCCGACAATGCTGGGCAGCGGCGTGGCGGCGTCTAACGGACGGCGGACGGTGGTGGAAGCCGAGTAGAGGAGGCTGGTAAAAGGCAAAGTAAGGGGGTCTATTATGTCGTGGGAAGCAGAGAAGGGGTTTGCGGATTGTGTTCTTCTTTTTTTTTTTTTTTTTTGCTGTTCTGCTTGTTTGTTTTAAGTTGAGATTGTTTAGTTTAAGTTTTAATTAATTATTTTCCTTTTTCTTTCTACCCATTAATATTTGGCCACCTAATACTCTTCTACATTTTTCTCAAATTTATCCTCACCATTTTATTTTTGTTTCATTTTTTTTCCATTCCTTATATATGTACCTATATAGATAATTAAATTAATATTTTCGGCTAAAATAATAAATTAAATTTTTACATCTTTTGGATGCAAATTTGGGAGAAGCCATTTTCATTTTTAATTATTAACTCCCTCTTTTTATATACCTAACCTGCCCTTTTTATTATTGTTATATTGTTACTATATTGTTCGTATATTATTATTATTATCATTTTTAAAATTAGCACTTTGATAATTACAGTGATTTTTATTCTGCGGGCATTCAAATATTTAATGGCACTTGAATGAATTATTTAGGAGTATAATGATATCTGTTTTGAGGCCACAACGTCATTTCAAACTGCTATACACAAAAATATATATACGTATACATAAAATGCTAAATTGAAATGCAACGCCCAACTTGATTAATTTGTGATTAGATAATTTGGAGTAAGTAGCATGAATATTAGGTTCGGACCATTACAGCCTTTCACCCTTAAATTAATTTTTGTCCTCGAAACTTGTAGTTTGAAAGAAACATTGTTCGTACCACAAATAGATATGGGTAGTTACTTCTCATGTCGTCCTTGGTTTCCCATGTAACCTTATATGAGTTATGGTTAGCCCACAAGACCTTAACCAAAGGAATGCTTTTGTTTTAAAGTTGCGTACCTTTGTAGCCTAATATCTGTACGGGATGCTCCTCGTACATTAGGTTCTCAGCGACCTCTACTGGCTCTATTATGATGATGTGATTTGGATTTAGGAAATATATTCTAAGCTATGAAATGTGAAAAATGTTGTGCACATGCTCAAGTTCTGTTAGTAAATCTAACCTGTAAGCCATAGGGTTTAACTTTTTAATAATTTCACAAGGGCTGACGTATCTAGGGCTCAGTTTGCCACTGAGGTTGAATCTTCTCACTCTTTTAACTGTGGGTACCTTTAAAAATACTTTATCTCCCACTTGAAACTCTAAGGGCCTTCTCCGTTTGTCCGTATAGCTTTTCTGTCTGCTGTGTGCTGCATTGACATGTTCTTGAATCAACTCAGGCCCTAAGGTTAATACTTCATCAAGCTCACTCCAACACAATAGAGTTCTACACTTCCTCTCAAATAATGCTTCAAAAAGGGCATCTTAATGGTGGATTGATAGCTGTCATTATAGGAGAACTCCACCAATAGTAAATAATCTTTCCACTTTCCCTGGAAGTCAAGCACATATGCCTTAAGCATATCCTCTAGGATTTGATTTACCGTCTTAGTTTGTCCATCAATCTCAGGGTGGTATAAACCGGTAAAATTTAACTTGGTGCCAGAAGCTTTTTACAGAGCATGCCAAAACCAAGCCTTAAACCTTTAGTCTCAATCAGATGCTATATCCTTTGGTATGCCGTGCAGTCGAACGATTTCCTTAACATACAATTGTGCTAGTCTCTCTACACCCCAAATGTCATGAATTAGTATAAAATGGGCAGATTTGGTGAGTCTTTTTACAATGACCCAAATAGTATTCTTCTTTAATGCAGAGAGGGGAAATCCCATAATAAAACCCATTAAAATTGAATCCCACTTCTAGGTTGGAATTTCTAAAGGCCTCAATTCGCCCACAGGGCGATGATGTTTAGTTGTCATCTTTTAACACGTCAAACACTTATCTGCATACTCTGCAATCTCTCTCTTCATCTTATCCCACCAGAAGAATTACCTCAGATCCCTATACATTTTTGTGCCTCTCGAATGCACTGAGTATTAAGTATTATGGGCTTCTTCTAAAATCCTTCTCTTAAACTCCTCTTTATTTGGCACGCACAGCCTGTTTTGAAACTTCAAGGTTCGATCTTCATGTATTACAAAACCAGGCGATTTCCCCTGTGCTACATTACATCTAAGCTTTTCTAACTTTGCATTATCCTTTTGACTTGCCTTAATTTCTTCTATTATAGAAGGTTGCACCTCTAGTGTTGTTAATAATTCATCTGTGCATCTTGGTAGCACAACCTCGATACCCACGCTTTTAAGGTCCCTTAAAATGTCTGGTTGGGTATCTATCATTGTATTTAACCCATGATGGGCCTTCCTACTGAGCGCATCTGCTATTACATTCGCCTTTTCAAGATGATATTGAATTTATATGTCATAATCCTTTAGTAAATCCAACCATCGTCATTGTCTTAAGTTGATTTCTTTCTCAGTAAAGACATACTTTAGGCTTTAGTGGTCAGTGTAAATCTTGCACGACACTCTGCACAAGTAGTGCCTCTAGATTTTTAGGGCAAAAACTACTGCAGCTAACTCCAAATCATGAGTGGGGTAGTTCTTCTCATAAGGATTGAGTTGCTTAGAGGCGTAGGCTATTACTTTCTCATCCTGCATTAATACACAACCTAACCCATTCTTAGAAGCATCACTATAAATAGTGTACTCTTTTCATTCTTAAGCTAGGGTAAGGATAGGCGTTGTTGTTAAATGTCTCTTTAGTTCTTGAAATGCCTCTTGGCACTTGTCTGGCCACTCAAATTTAGTAGTTTTCTTCAATAGGTTGGTCAGTGAAGATACGATCTCTGAGAAATCTTTCACGAATCTTTTATAATATCCTGCTAAACCCAAAAAACTCCTGATGTCTATCATAATGGTGGGTCTAGGCCATTCAATGACCGCCTTTATCTTCTAAGGATCAACTTTG
The DNA here is from genome assembly GCA_002740545.1 of Lophocereus schottii. Lineage (NCBI taxonomy): Eukaryota > Viridiplantae > Streptophyta > Magnoliopsida > Caryophyllales > Cactaceae > Lophocereus > Lophocereus schottii. Next base: position 5,810 of record NCQV01018593.1, on the reverse strand, counting down.
ATTCCCTCCTTAGTAACTACATGTCCCCAAAATGTCACTTTGGTTAACCAAAACTCACGGTTTTTTAATTTAGCATATAATTGATATTCCCTCAAGGTTCGGAACACAGTCCTTAAATAATCCGTATGTTTCTCCTTGTCCTTGGACTATATCGGAATGTCATCTATGAAAACCACCACAATTTGTCTAAATAAGGTCTAAAATTCTATTCATGAGATCCATGAATGCAGCAGGGGCATTGGTAAGCCCAAAAAGCATCATAGTAAACTCATAATGGCCATATCTAGTTTTGAAGGCTGTTATGGGAATATCTTCTTGCTTAATTCTAAACTAATGATAGCCAGAACTCAAATCAATTTTTGAAAACACCCCAACTCCTTGCAATTGATCGAATAGATCATCTATTTGAGGCAAAGGGTACTTATTTTAATGGTTATTTTATTTAACTCTCAGTAATCTATGCACAACCTTAAGGTTCCATACTTTTTATTCACAAACAACACTGGGCTCCCTAGTCTGAAGCACTTGGCTTGATAAACCCTTTTTGCAATAACTCGTCCAACTGGGTTTTCAAATCCTTGAGTTTGGTTGGGGCTATTCTATATGGGGCTTTTGAAATAGGTTGTGCACCAAAATTAACTTAATCTCAAAATTAATCTCCTTTTGAGGAGGTAGACTCGATAATTTTTCAGGAAATTCACAAACTACAACAGTATTTTCTATTTTCATCTCCTCCTCTTTAACCTTAGTAGCATGACACAAATATCCTATGCACCCCTATCTCAGCAACTTGCTTTCCTTCATGATTAAAATTATAGGATACTCCTCCTTGAGCCTTTCCCAGTAGAAATGTACTTCTCAACCTTTTGCGTCCTTTAAAGTGACTTTGAGGTCCTTGCAATCTATGTTTGCTTATAAACAGTCAATCTGCCCATTTCCAAGATTATATCGAATTCTAACATATCAAAATAAATCAAGTCCCCAGGGAACTCATGCTCAGCAGTTACAATAAGAACATGCTTATAAAGAACAGGACATTCTATCACTTGCCCATTTGGTAAACTAATTCTATAGTTCACCCCCTCTTTATTTTGTTTTAAATTCAATTGCAATGTAGCTCGAGTGGATATAAATAAATGAGTCACACCCGAATCAAACAAAACACAAAATGGTTTTCAATTTAAAAGGAGAGTTTTAGTGGCAACCGTTCCAGAGACTGTAGCTTTCTTTTTGCTCATTATGTAAGCTCATCCTACCATTGGTAGTTTCAAGGGCGGGTTTCCCTAATGTAGGGGTGATATAGGCCTTGCAACTCCCTTTTCACGGCCTTCTGCCTTCTAGGGAAGTTAGCAATCGAATGGTAGGGGCTTCCGCACCACATGCACTTGTTAACACCTACACGACACTCATGTGTAGTATGGTTTGTCTGCCCACACTTGGTACAAGGCTCCTTTGAGGTCGCTGGATGACTCTTGTCAAGGCCAGCAACAGGTTTCTTATGCACCACACTCTCGCTTGAGGTATCGTAATCATTCCACTTTCTCTTCTGATTTCCTGGGTTCATAGCCCTTAACTCACCCTTCACTCGTTCCACTTCAGCAGCTCTTTCGTATAACTCCTGGTAAGTTTAAATCCATTGGCTCGCCAATTGATTTTGAATATAAAAGGATAAACCTTCCTTGAATCTCCTCATTTTTATCTTTTCGGTCGCCACAAAATCTGGAGCGAATCTTGGTTACTCCGTAAACTTGCGGGCATATTCCCTCACGGTCATATTACCACTCACCTTTAACTCCATGAACTCTTTCTTCTTCTGCCGTTAGACTGTGGTTAGATAAAACTTAGCCCTAAGCTCCTCAAAAAATTTAGCCCAAGTAAGCTCGGGTCCTTATAACTTATCTTTCATAGTACTCCACCAGATGTCTGCTTCACCAGCTAAATAAAAAGTCCCTATGCCTACCTTTTTCTCTTCAGGTACTTTAACTAGTGCAAATATCTTTTCCATTCCCCTAATCCAGTCCTCCAGTTCTACAGGATCAAAGTTTCTATCATAAACCTTAGGGTTGTATTGGGCTACCCTATCAGGTAGTTTATAAGACTTTGGAGGCTTTTCTGGAGGTACAGGGGGTGCAGGGATATAGAGGGAATTCTCTTCATCAACTCAATTACTAAATTTTTCCAATAATTCGAGTCATCCACGTTACTAGATACTTCAAAGGCCTCTATTAGGCCTCCACTAGGGTCTTGTTGGGGGTCCTTATTCACTCGATTACCTCAACCCTGAGGTTTATCTTCCTCACTATTTAGATTGTTTTTCACAGACTCTTACATACTGTAGTACTGAATCAGAAAAGCAAAGTTTATTATTTTAATTTGCATGACATTATCGTAAACTAGTACTAATTTAGAAATCAAAGGTCAAATTAACTCAAGCATTGCTTTCATTGCATATACATATACATATATATATATATATATATATATATTTATGTATATTATATATATATATATATTATATATATAAAGTTCATCCAAAAGAATATTACAATACTTCACGATAATACTCCCTGCATTCTAGCGAAGGCTCCCAGCCTAGTCCTCCACCAAACCCACTAGCTGAAGTCATCTACCAAGTCAAATCCACCCTAACCCAAAAAGAAAAGGTGAATTACCTCATCACAGGTTGTTAGGTTAGTCCACCTATATTCATCATATATGCACGAATAAGCAAAAGAATATCACACTATACTAGCTGTACGGCACAAAATAACCAAAAGCTGGCCTAACCCAAAAGAAAGAGTAGGGTCATGCCTAACGATTCCGAGAGGGATTGTAATTGGGGTTGGAGGAATCATTGCCCTTCTCTCTTGAGTCACTGTCAGCATCTGATATCTCTGCATCTGCATCATCAGAATCACTCTCATGATCCTCTGGATCCTTCTCTAGTGACTCCAGTGGCACGTGCTCTCCCACTTCCTCCTCCAACTCCACCTCGTCCTCATTCGGCTCCATCTCTCCCTCATCTGAACTCACCTTCATTAGCTTTGGGGAACTCGACACCTCCACAACCACATGAACCCCACCAGAAGTACCTCATCCCTCTTATGACTAAATAGCATCTCCCAAACCAGTCTGCGGAGAAGCAGGTGGTGGCTGCACAGGAGGCTATGGGGGCTGTGGCCCCTGAGTCAGTGGAGGTGGAAATGGGATGATAGGCGGGTGCATATCGAGGGCAGGGTAACTGCATGAAAGAGGCTCATAAGAAATGCCTCTCAACTCTAGCTCCTCTCAAAGTGATAACTCTCTGGTGACCACAATCTAGGCCCCTAGGATCTGGAATCGCTTCCCATCAGGCCTTGTATCTCCTGCAACCACGAAGCCATGATACCGTAGCCTGAACTCATGCCATAGGGCAATGAAGGGCAAAGAGCACAATAGTCTGTGAGTGCGGGTCAGCACATCATAAAACTCAGAAAGTGGATCCCTTATGTGGGCCGCCACGGCTGCGTGTAAGGTAGAAATGTGGGCTGCTACCGAAGTCTGTGGTGCCATGTGGATAACATACAGGTCCGCAGGCACTCCCGGATGATCTATCTAAGCATGAAACTAACAGAAGAGAAGAATAAGCCACATTCACGCATAAATTTTCCCCCAGGAATACACAATTGACCTATATCATTATCTCAAAACCTCACATCCTAATCTTCGAGCGTCTTATGCTCACTACAAGAAAATTGATTTTTTTGTAGCAATTTAGTTGTAGCAAATTTAAATTTGCTGCAATAATGTAAAAGTAGTAAAATAATTGTAGCATATATGATATTGCCACAAAAGGTTGAGTGTATTGTGGCAATTGGGCAAAATTGCCCCAAAAAGCATGAAAAAGCAGGTCAGTTTTAGAGGAAAATTTTCATCCATTAAAAAGAATTCCCGCCTTCC
>NCQV01018590.1:1281-11553 GCA_002740545.1 Lophocereus schottii | reverse complement strand
GTGTGTGTGTGTGTGTGACATAAACATATTTTGCCTTAAAAGCTAACAACATAGGTAAAAATTATATTCTTGCCATTACTATTTACTTAGAATAAAAGCTTATTTGCTTTTAGAGAAGAAAATATAAAAGGAATAGGATTGCAATAGCACTTATTTGCACTTAGAGTGTGTGTGTGTATATATATATGTGTGTGTGTGTATATATGTATGTATGTATACATATTAACATACATACATATATATATGTGTGTGTGTGTGTGTGTGTGCGCGTGAGGATTTTCCCATGTCATCATTCTTTTTAGAAAACACTGAGATTTTGAAGTGTCATCCTACATTTTTCTGTCGTTCATCTAAGGCAAAATCTCAGTAACAAAACGGACTGACAATCAACCAACTACTGCAAAACGAACATCGATTAAATGAGTATTTCCTCTACACCATGGGCAAAATAGTGAAAAGCATATAGCAACAAACCATTTGCAATTATATACAAGAGAAGAGATCCAAGGAAATGACGCAATACCAGATACTGATGGGTTCAGTTCACTTTCATCATCATGCTCCTGATCTTCACCGTCTGATTCAGCATCGCTTGCAGGTGCTGCACCACCATACAATGCATATTCTTTTTCCAGTCTCGCCTGCAACAGATGAAACCGTTCATGGCAGTGGCAGGTTGTTGGAGAAATACTAACTAGCGTATCTTGAGAGGGTCATTTTAAGCAAGCAAGCACTGAATTGAAGAGGAAAAGACCCCTGCTATTATTCCAAGTGCATCTGGGATGCGCGCGCGCGGGGGGGGGGTGTTCACATCCCAATCTAAATCTACATCACACCGGTAATCACACTAGAACTAGGTGATGGGTATCACACACGTCAACAGAAAGCAACTAGCTTGTGGTACAATTTGACATGAAAGTTGGATAATCTTCAAAAGTGTCTTCATAAATAATGGATTCAAAAATGGCCTCCTAGCTTACCTGGAGCAGAAACATGCATGGAATTCTTAGGAGAATCTAAGGAGTACATCGGAGGTAGTTTTCCATGGAATTTCAGAAAATCTGCATTTTCTACTGGTTAGAGTGTGTTGTGAAGCATGCAAGAAAAGATTCCCACTAGCCAGTGTTTCTGATATATTCAGTCGAACAAAACCACATCATCTCACCCAAATGTGGCAGATTGGCACCAATATTAAGAATATCAAAGGACTAATAATATTAGTTTTCAACCTTACAACAAAAATGAATAGCATTTGGATCTAGGAATTAATTAAGAGAAGGGGAAGATAATCACTTATTCAGAAGATGTCTCACCTTTACCATTTCCTTTTCTGTTGGCTTTTCTGATATCTAGCTAGTATTCATAGGTGAACCCTTTAACAGCATAGGAAACAGAAGAACGCCAGATGGAGCCTTTCTGCCAAACAGCAACCACCAGGGGTGTGGGTGCAACAGGGTTGTTGCCATATTTAGCAATATCTTTTGGACTAATGGCTAGTGTTTTTACTTCTCTCAATTGACCGTTACAGTAAATAAGTATCGTTGGGCAGAGGCACAAGTTCTCAGCACTCAGCAGTGTTTTCCAAAGCCTCTTTCATGTTTACGATAGTGATTTACATTTTTTAAATCAGAAAATAAGTTACTAAATCATGTGTTCTTACTTTATTAGATAATCAATGTCCTTCCATGTCATTTACATTTATCAGCTATCTCCACCAGTAATTTTGCAGAAGTACCTTTATGTAATTACACGTTCTAACATGTAACTAACAACTCTCCATCAAAAAGCAATGAAAACTGCCGGTAAAAATGCTAAATTGCAGACACAACTTCCATCTCAATTATGGCTGACCACACTCCAAAACTTTGATCACCCCCTATTCACTACCTATTAAACCGCATTTTGGCACTTGGAACATGACATCTTAGAATGTGAGAAGTGGAAATTGAACTTGCAAAACGTATTAACAGACAAGTAAAAATACAGGCATTAAATCCACAAAGCAAAATAAAGAATCTGACCCTTTTACGTTTTTCAAGACGTCTGCGCCGTTCTGCTTCTCCCTGCTTCCTAAGAGCTTCCTTTCTCCTCTTCTTCTTTCTCTTGTGGAAGCCACTAACAAAGTCCCTATGTCAATCAAAAACTTAGTTAAGTGCTCCACTCTCCTATTTAGCAAGTTGATACCCCTATTACCCCAGAGGAAGCTTTTATCAAGAACTCTAAATTTCCTCTTATTAAATAGACGGTTTACCTTTACACATCTTGAGCTCCTAGCCCCTGTTATCACTGTTTGTTGCTATTATTTGTACTCATTAAGCAAGCTTACCAAGTGATGCTCAAATTAGGGTGCAAGTTCCATCTCAGGTTTAATCTACATTAGTTATCGACCGTTTCACTAATTCTTCACTACCCATATAACTGAATTCATCTTTCAACACAATCCAGCAGACAGATAACCAGATATAATAAGAACAGTAGCAGCAATACCAACAACAACAACAATAAATCAAAATATTTCTTTAAAAAAAAAAAAATCTCAAGCAGGCTAAATGATGCCCAACAAATCGCTATGAAGGTGCTACTCTATAGTATTTCACATCAAGCTTCACCCCACTCCCACAAAAATAAACCCTAACGTACTCTGCCTTGTTATTCAACCTAAAGACTAAGTTCCATCACGGGCCTAATCCCTAATTTGTTTCTGTAAAGCTGAAGATAACTCTTCAGTTCCATAAACCCATTTCATAAAATTAACCGTTCATCAACAAAACCAAAATTTTCAAACTTCAATAACGCAAAAACCCTAAATTTATGAAGGCAAGGCTTTATGAAAATTGAAGCTGTTTGTATACTATTGCTGTTACCTCAAGTCTTTCTCGTTGAAAGTGACGGAGAGAGATTTGTTCCGAAGAGATCTCTTGTTGATGCGCTGCCCTCTGACGATCGGCGGCTGCCCCACCACCGCAACTCCCTCCGCCGCATCTTCCATTGACACCCCGCCGCGCTGTGCTCGTTTATGCTAATTGTTGAAATGGGCTGTCTTGTGCTGAATGTGATGCTCAGTGTACTTGTTAGTTAGGCTAGCTTTTCTGGCATACAATTGTGGTGACAAACTCAGCCCAAGCCCAGAAGTGAGGACCAGGTGGGCATGGATGTCCATGGCAAAAGAAGTTTAGGTTTGGCTTTCTTTTAGATATGCCAATTTTCAGCATTAAGCTCAATTTTCTTAGGGCATTTTTAGTTGTCAATTTATCATCAGTTAAGTTGTCTATGTTGAAATCTCTACAATCATTTTCAACAAAGTCTAAGTTGGAGTTGGTGTAATTTTTAGTGCGATAAGAAGGTACCATTGAGATTGAAGGGAAAGACTTATCGTATGGTTATCAAACCAACCCTATTGTATGGAGTGGAGTGTTGACCTCTCAAGAATTCTCAAGCTCAGAGGATGAGGGTCGTTGAGCTGCAGATGATTCGTTCGATGTGTGATCATTCGAGATTGGATAGGAGTAGAAATGTAATGATTAGAGACAATGTATGAGCATCATTAATAGATGATAAGATGAAAGAAGTTAGACTTAGATGGTTTGATCATATAAGAAGAAAGAGTATGGATGCACCGGTGAGGAGATGTCAAAAGATTGTTCTACTAGAGTGTAGAAGATCTCAAGATAGACTTAGAAAGAATTGGAACAAGATGATTAGGCACGATTTGAAGACTTTAATATTAGCGGAGGCCACGACTCAAGATATAAAGCTATGGAGGTCTAGGATTAAGGTTGCAAACTTTATGCAGCTTACTACTTGTGCTTATCTTAGTAGTTTTTATGTATCCTATTATTTTTGTGTTACTGTGCATGTTTCTATTTTTATTTACGGTTACAACTTGCTAGTATTTATTATTTTCTGCGACAATTTTTTGCNNCAAAAGGATTTCACATCCAAAATTTATTTTCCAAATCTTTTGTGGGTCTATTAGAACCGATCTCTTTGTGAATAATGATACTTGCAAAGTCCCAAAGGTAAAACCGCTTACATTTGAACCTCCCCAGACTCATGCAAATGGGACCCATACTGAGAGTTGTTTTTATTATAGAGATGCTATAATAAATTTGGGGTTTGTAATGAACCAACTTGTATTACACAACACAACTTACTTTGATGGGGACTTCAACAATTAGGCTTATAAGTTATTGCCACTTAGATCTAACTATGAAGGTCTTGTTGTTATGATATAGGCATGAAAGCTCATGAACTTGATGTATTTCTCTTTAATTGATTATTATACGAGACAATGTTTTTTTGACTTCACACATGTACATATACCCAAGATTTAGGGGCATTATAGTATTGAATCCCACTTATATTGGTTTTTGCACTTTCTTTGTAACAAAAAAAGTGGGGAGGAAAAGTATAAGTTGGGACATCTAACTATATCACATTAAAGTTTAATCATAATTCTGGATAGCTTATATATAAGTGTTTACATAAGGTGATCTTAATTTAGTTTAATAGTCGGTTTGGATATTCTTGAGTTCCTTTTCTTTTGTTTCACTTTTTAAAGAAGGAGGTAAGAGGGTAAAAATAAAATAATTTTGATATCCTTCTAATAAAGATGTTGAATGTGTGGAATCCAAATGGTTACCTGGCCCTCAATCTTTTAAACTCATACTCAGTGAAGCCACAATTCTCTTTGTTATATGTATAAGATCCTACTGATTAGGGTCGAGGTCAGTGGAATAGGTATATGGTGAATGCTGGGTTTTTTCCATTAATGCCGAGATAATTGAGCAAATCACACTTAGTGAGAAGTGCCATCATGCCAAGTTGGTGTGGCATTATTCTCCTTCGAGCAAGCTTAATGTGAAAGCTGCTTACCATTTCATGAGACTTTTAAAGAATCTAGTGTTGGCCAAATGAGTATCGATACCCAACAAGCAAGCTAAAAATTTATTTGGAGCATTGATGTCATGATCAAGATGCTTATGTGGATGTGTTGTGCCAAGGCTCTACCACATAGGAGGCTAGGTTGGCAAGAAGGATTTCCGAGCTATTCCATAAGATGTGGCATTTGTAGGGCTCTTGAAAAGTATAATTTCCATGCTATCTTTGATTGCACCGTTGCATCGTCTATTTAGGAAGTTAGTTCGTTGTAGCATTTGCTAAAAAGGACAAACTAGTGCTCTTTATGGGATGCTTTTTTGAAAGCTCGTGATAAGCTTTGCAACAAGAGGTTGGGTGAGTTTGGTGGTGCTGTATTTGAGATTTGGAATTATCAAAATCAGGTCCAATTTAGGAATGGTGAGATTGAAGGTTGTAGGCACCTTTTAAGAGTTAGGTTTATGTAGAAGTACTAGCATTCCCAAGCTCAGTTGAGGGTGGCGATACCGCAATAGACATAGAAATTCACAGCTGGTGTCCTCCTTCGTTGGGCAATTAGGAGGTTAACTTTTATGAGGTAACCCTTCATAATTATAGTCATGATAGGGGGTTGCCTTGGGGTTTCATAAGGGATATTTCTTTTTCAATGGTGGAGCAATGGGAGAGGTTTTCAAGGGTCAAGATGTAGGAATGAAGAGCTTATAGGTTTGCTTTGATTGTGGCACATGCGAATGGGCTAAAGAATGTGACTGTCAAGGTTGATTGTAAAAGTGAATTCCAGACTAAAGAAGAAGAAATAGCTATTGCTAATTTGTGATATTCTTGATCTTGGTCTTTCATTTGATTCACGGGCTTTCATTTTGGTGAGAAGGATGGGTAATAGTGTAGTCCAAACCTTAGCTCATCTTCAGCCCTATTCTTCAAGTTCTCGAGTTTGGCTCGAGGATTACTTGAATAACAGCTTTGATAGGGCATTGGACAATTCGTTTTTTTTAGATTGGTAAGTAGGGGCCGATGCACTAGTCCCTATCTCAAAGCAATCTAATGGACCATAATGGGCCCAAGGGGAGGACCTAGGTAAAGCTTGACCCATTAAGCCCACAATTTCCTTACAAGGAATATATATATGCTTCCCCCATGGATTGAGCCCTGGTGGAGAGCATAGTGTAAAAGTGGGAGTAGGATTGAGTCGGGCCTTGGTAAACTTAACTTGTAACACCCCGACCCCTCTCTGATTGTAAGCAGTCACTAGGAATGGCTTTGAGGATCGTTAAGTGGTCCCACAAATCACCACAAGTCTTTCCAACATACTTCATCCTCGTTCATAGGCTACCCAGAAAACTTCCCAGGAGGCCATCCATCATAAAAGTTTTCCACATCAAGCACGCTCAACTGTGGAGTCCTTAAGAGTAGGCTTCAGAAAGGTGCACTTCTAGTGATATGAGTAGTTACTTCAATCATTTTAAGCCATACTCGGGGCATTACATTACATTCGCCCCCATTTGAAGCGCACAATATCCTCGTTGTACCTCACTAACCAACCGACTTACAAGTTCTCTTGACCAGCGGTCCATCCCAGTATCTTTGCCTTGCTAGGTGACTACCCAATGCTCTGTAACATCTTACCCCTTCTCGGACCTCGAGTAGTTACCAGAAACGACTTTAAGGATCATCGACTGACCCCATAAGTCACCACAAACCTTTGCGGCGTACTTCATCCTCTATCACACACTGCATGGAAAACTTCTTAGAAGGTTACCCATTATAATATTTCTCCACAACAACCATGCTTAACTGTAGAGTTCTTAAAAGTGGGTTTCTCGAAAAGGAAAGTCTAACTTTGGTGATATAAGTAGTCACATCAAATTCTTTAAGCCACACATAGGGTGTTAAGGGGGGTATTTATAATCCTCGAATAATGGTTAAGATGATGATATTTAGTCACTTGAGCTCGTATATAGTATTTTAGTGTGTGCATTCATTTAGTTAGAATTTCGGACGAGCCCCACCCATATCCTATTTCCGACCCAAATCCAAATTTTTTAATATTTCAAATTTAGATTATTAATATTGATGGATGATTTTAGTTTTTTTTAAAAAAGATCAGTGTTATTTGGTAAAAATTCAGATTTTTCTAATTAGGTTTTCTTCTTCAAATTTCAAATGTTTAAAAATTTAAATTGGGTGCTATTTTGGGAAAGGGATAATAGAACCCTAGACCCCTCCATCTCTCTCTTCCCCCCTCTTGGCATCTGTGGAGGATAAGGAAAAAAATTCATCAACTCTATTGTTACGTGAGAAGAGCCCCCTTACCTCATCTTCTCTCTCACATTACGCTTCTTTCCTTTCATCTCACTTCTCATTGTCTTCCTCACAATCCTAACCTTCACACTTTCTCTCCTCTCTACCGCCACGCCACCCAAGCCACCACTCTCCCTCTTTGAAATTTTGGATTTTGGGGTTATTCAAAGCACTCATTCAAGCGTCTTACATCCATTCTTGTCTTAAGACCAAATATTCTAGTCCGATCTCAAGCTAGGTTCCTACGCCTTTTTGAGATAATGTCTATACCCTAACTCTGCTTGGTTGCACTTTTTAAATGTGTTGGATGTTAACAAGTTGTTTTGCGATCTTGTATGCTAAATGAGATCTTATGTGCAAAACATGAACCGTGCGTTGTGATTTTATGATTTTCTAAACATGGAATATAGTGCTGTGATTGAATATTCTACTTGAGTAGTTCATGTTTAAGTGGCTTTGCTAAGTTAATAGAAGGTTGATTGAGATGGGTTGGGATTTCGGGAAGTCAAACAAATTTATTCATAATGTACTAAATCCTAAAGTAAAATGCTAAGGCGAGTTTGCGAGAGGGTTCCTCTTAAGATTAAGTTAGGTTTGCCCTGATATTGAGACAAGTTAGTCTCCCCGGGTTATAATATGCAGTTATCAGGTACGTGTCATTGTAGATAGACTTATGTCAAGATGGGTTCTGGTAACCCATAAAGTTGTCCAGTAGAATGCTATGAGATCCTCTGGTCGGGTCACTCGCCAATAAAATTGATTTGTTTTGAGTTCGGATATGGTTAATGTTTGACGTTCGACATTCTTGGGCTAGTTAGGAATTAGTCTTTTCGAACTGTTTGAATATTTTTCTCTCACCCCTGAATGTTTGAAATGAATTTAAATAGGTGTTTTATGCTTAGGGGTAGCCATTGCTAAGCTCCGTCTCACTGTTCAAAATGTCTTGTTGTCAAGTACCAATGTGCTGCATCGGGGATGGGATGTAAGCAAGGCCAAATAGTAGTTTAGTTAAAGTATTTTTATTTAGCAAGAAAAAATATTGGACTATGTGATTTGATCCAGTTTGACTTTTGGACCATTGACTTTTTGATCTGTTGACTTTGCTCTTGATCTTATTATTTTAATGAACCACCTGTTTGCCTTGTATTTCTTAATGAAATACAGCAGTCACACCTTACTAGATTTTTTTCTATTACATTAAATGGGCTAAAGGCTAGTGAATAAATGAATTAGAATATCCAGGCGTCATATTTTCGTCCACTCCTAGTGCGGTGGTTGATTTAAAATGAAGCACTACACGAATCTAGCCTAGCACGTCATATGGCCTTGTTTCCAAATAGCGTAGTCTAACATGCCTCCTAATGCCCAACTTGTGTTTGTCCTTGTATTTTCAGAAGAGGCAATGTCGTGCTTCATGTGATGCCCATCATGAATTGGAAAGTTAATATCCCGCCAGACAATCACAAATACAGTGCAAATTACATGAGGTGGTTGGGTGGGGAATTGCGACAATTTGTAAAGTGGAAGGAGGCAGTTGTGTTCCTTGACAAAGAGAAAATTGTGAAATTTGGAAAGTTGAGTGGGCCGTTGCTAGTATTTTAGTTCTAGCATTAGTTTATAGTTTTAAAGGTCATTGTAATTTTTATGTTCTACCTTTAGAGTAGATTAATTTTGTGTCACTTAACTGAAGTTGTTTGTGATTGTTTGAAACTAATTTTAGTTTGATTTGGTAGTAGTTAGTAGATTAATTCAAGTAATCAAATTCAACCCACCTCTATGGACCACCCATATAGTGCTGCAACTACGGTTGTACACTTGCGATTTATTTTTCCAATCCATGAGTTGATGTATCTCTCAAGGGTTAAGCTTAATTCAATTCAAAAGTAAAAACTAAAATCAAGAAAGATTACAATCAAGGGCAACTCAAAGAAAGAAACACGTTATAAGCTAGGTGTGAAACGTATGAAGGGAATGGATTTAGAATCAAGGGATTCTAAATGTAAAAGGAAAGAAAAGGATGGAAACTAAACTAATCCTTGAATATGGATTTACCACCAAAGACTACAACAACAACAACAACAACTCTCAGTGTGGGTCCCGCTTTCGCAGGGTCTGGGGAGATCCAGCTGTAGGCAACCTTACCCCTACCGGTATTTCTACCCATAGAGAGGTTGATTCCTTAAGACCCACCAAAGACTAATCTAGTGAAAACTAAGCTTGTTTAAGGATACATAAACACCACCAGAAACAAGTTTAGGGGTACAAATTTGGCAGCCTAGTACTTATATACATAGCCCTAAGCTTTCCCTTCACACTAGGGAACCATTAAAAGGTTACTTCATACTTAGGAAAGGCCCTAAACTAGCTTAAGCAAAGTAAACTTACAAAGCATGCTAAATTGAACTGATTACAAATAATGAGCCTAGTATTACAACAAATTAATAACTAAACAAAAGTTTAAGCTCTTGTAATTAGCTAAGTTGATCCGTGTGCACATGGGAGAGAGAAAATGATGGCTTGCATGTGGACTTCATGGCCAGCCATTAAGAGCATTCCCAGTGGAGTTCCAAATTTTAGAACTCTAGCCTGCCACGTCAGTAAAAGTTCCACAATTTTGAAACTTACATTCCATCACTTCTCCAACTCATGGAACTTAATTTTAATCATCCAATAAAAATATTTGTCATAGACCCACTTTATAACACACAACCTATTTTTTTAATCATATAAAAATTATATATTACTTCAAAAAAAAGAAAAACAAAAAAAATAAAAAATCACAAAAAGTGGCACGGGAGGGGGACCGCACAGACGAGTTGACACGCATGCCCCCCCAATTCCCCTTGCTTCTAGCTTCCCCTTGCCATGCCAATGACACGCGGGCCCCACATGTTTCCACCCGAGGCAACCGCTGCCAGTGCTCTTAGAGCATGGGCAGTGGGTGGAACAGGGGTCAGGGGGTGGGTCCCGCGTGTGACACGCATGGCGGGAGGGTGCTGGCAGCGAGGGAAACGGGGCAGATGCACGTGTGTCAGACCGTGCAGGCGTGCTGCCCCGCGGGTCTTTTTTTTTGTCGGTTTCTGGCATTAAACG
>NCQV01018581.1:4866-14910 GCA_002740545.1 Lophocereus schottii | reverse complement strand
AATTGATGTTGCAGGTTGATTTAAGAAATTTGTCTTACCAAACATACACAATTTCAGTAGAAAATATTTGGATATTATTCATGAAATTTCTGACTTCGAGTCCACTTCAACTTAGCCAATTGGAGTAATTTGATTATGCTCACTTTTGTCAGGTATAAACAGCATTGCATGACCCTCAAAAAAGTGAAAGTATACATAATGCTGCATGAGCCCAAAATAAAAAAATAAAACAAAAGTTAAAAAAAAGAAAGAAAAGCAAGGTTTTGTTTTCCTCAAGCTAATCTATGCTCCATTCAAATTCAGATTTTTCAAAGTGCAAAAGTTTAATTGATGACTTTATTTCTCAAAACCACATTTTCTTAATCAAGTTTTGGATTCAATTCAGTCTTTATTCACGTGCGTTTTTTTTTAAGTGATAAGTAAATACGGATTATTCTTAATTGCTCTCCTATTTAGACATATCCAAACATGACTAGTGACCTATAGAGGAAGCCCAAGTCCAAGGTGACTAGTCACACAACTCTTTGTTCTACACCAAAAATTTTACCAGACATGAAAATTGATTCCAGGTTGATTCACATGAGAAACAACCTTAATACCATTTGAGCCATGAGCTCATTGGATCAAGTGTAGATAATTGTATGCAAAACACAACTACTTATCTTTCCTTCTCAAACTAGCATGGCTCTCTTGAAACCCCTTCCGCCAACTCTTCATAGTTGCGACTTAGATGCCTATGACAACCGAGGGTTCAACTTATGGCAAGCCTTATTATGTGAAGGTGACAGTTTTTTTTCCCCTTCATTGACGGAGTACTCAATATTGTGAAGGTCCAACCAAAATACACAAAGTAATGAAATACTGAACCATAAGATAGCTGACTGCAGCTCCAAAATTCTTTGAAGCCGGAATACTTGAGGCGGCAATAGAGTAGCTCTATTACCCTCTCTTCCTTCGTTTTTCCGCACCAGCATGGGGGGAGGGGTACACTTCAGCATGTCAAAGATTACAGTTCCCTTCATGCAACATGAATACTTGGATTTTGGAACAACATTTTTAATTTTTTTAGTGGTCCGTAACTCAAACACTACCTTGCCTGAAAAAACAAACTGTGTCCGATATCAAAACCACAAAAGATATTGGGGAATCGCATTGGCCATTTCGAGATGTATAGATCATCCCTGTTCAGACTAGTATATCACACACACGCACGTGATCACACACAACACGAGAGAGAGAGAGAGAGAGAGAGAGAGAGAGAGAGGGTGGACATCATTCCCATCTATATAGTTACACATGGTCAAAGATATGCACATTTCATTTATAAGCTAAATTTTCAGCAAACTCTAATCCTCATCAGCGCCTGGGGATTACATACAAAATCATGATAATGACATGAGAAGGCGATAATTTAGGCAAGTATTATCAAAAGAGTCAGGGCATTCATATCAATAAATCTCGTGTAAGTACTGAAGTTTCTTTGGTCAAAATCAATTCTTCATTGGCAACACTACAGAGATGTACAGCATTTGATCCTGCATCATTAAGGAGACAGGCGTCATCAGGACGACAATTCAATAACTTCTGCATGAGAAGTGTACCAAATATCAAGCTACAAAAAAATTAAAAAGTTACAAAGGCAAATAAAAATGAAGATAGTGCCTAATTGTCCATGGGGTTTGTCACCTGACGGAAATCATTATCCCAAGAGAATGTTGTACATCAATTTGAACCAATTTTAATTGTCAAATGACTTGATAATGGGCAAGGGAGAATACGATGCAAAATCCAGAAGGCGCACCTGAAGTTGTGGGAACGAAAGGCCCACTCCCAGAGACAACACCAGGAAAAGAATCTTTCAAACGCGAATGAGGAAAAACAACATAGCAAAATCACATCTGCCAACGCTTTATGAAATCTGTGGTTGGGGCACAGGAGATCTAATAAGGGGCTTCAAGGACTCCATGATATCAAAGAAGGATGGGCGCTTCCAAGGTTCACTACAGCAGGGAAAAACAGTGAAATTAGTCCTGCAAAATAAACTGCAACCTAATGTATGCACCCAAAACAGAGTGGAGTTTCACGCACTTTGCCCAGCATGCCTCAATGATGGTAGCAACTTGAGGGTTCACATCACGTGGAATTTCAAGTCTCTTACCCCTGAAACCCACAGCTGCAACAACCTATAAAATGGTACACCACAAACTCTTCAACAGAGAAAGCAACATAGCCAGGAGAAAAAGACAGGCTCTGAAACAAAAAGCAAAAAGGTGTGTCTCGACTTGTAAATAAAAAGTATCCAGTCTTTAACAAGATGCAAGCAATATTAACTGGTTCTCCCTCCACCTCAAAAGGAAAATCAATATCATCATCACAATGTACCTTACACAGAGTGCACTTCCCTCAGAATGAATTCCAAAGGCTGCTACCCTAAAGATATTCCCATCCCATATGCACTCTCAAATCTTGAAATATATGGATATAAGTAATCAAACCTTAATGGGTTAGCTGTAAAGTTGAGAAAACCTGACCCGACACAAATCCGACCTGAAGTTATTGAGAGAAATACAAACCCGACACAAACCAAACCGATTTCGACCAGCAGTCGACACGATTTAAGCATTTAGCTTGAAAACATATTATTTTTCAATTTTGAGTGAATCTAAACTATTTTCAAGGTTGACACGAAATTGCCTCGTTTATTAAATGGGTTGATCCGAATCGACCCGTTATCCAGCTCTAGTTAGTTGTGTATGGTTATAATAGTTGTCCAGATCAATAAAAACATAAATAAATTATCAAAGATTAAACTTTGAGTATATGATGGGACAAATTGATGTTTTTTAAATGAATATGGATGGAGACAGTACATTGTGGATATCTAATATGGATGTTGTGCAGAATCACCGAATCAGTTAAATGAAGAAGTCATCATCAGTAGTTTATCAACTTTTAAACTAAATTATAAATATTTGGTATATAAGAGTGCCAAAATTTGGCAAGGTAGCACAGGGTGGAGCATGCAGAATTGGATGAATGAAACTTAAAGTCTTTGACCAAATGACCAATTCCAACAATCCTGACATATGCTTTGATACACCAACAGTCACAGCTATCCAACTAGATGAAACACACATTATTTCCCCAACAAATTTGTAAGTGTTAACAAAAATATACCTAGATGAGAAACTACTAGAGAAAGACAAACCTGAGCAGGATTCAAGTTGTTCCATGGTTGTTGCAATGTTGCAAGCTCCCATAAAATTACACCAAAGCTGTAGACATCTGATTTCTCGTTTGATGGCTCATCTCGAAGAACTTCAGGTGCCATCCATTCAGGCTGTTCAATCCATTTTCACAAATTACTACGAAGGCCTTTTGTGATTTGCAGAACAGACAGAAACGAATCTATGCAGCACATCATTCTTTCAAGATGACTTACAGTTCCAGCAGCGGACTTAGATGACAAAAATGTATTCGCTTTCAAACGTGAAAGGCCAAAATCACAAACCTGAATCAGCAAAAGGCACTGTTGGTACACTTAGGAAAGCTAGCATGAGTAAATGGAACTTACAGAAATCAAATGAATGAAAATATGCAGAGGACACGAACACAACAGACCGACAAACGACCAAAATGGAAAACGAAATACCCTCACCTTCACAGTATACTTTTTATCTACCAAAAGATTTGGAGACTTGAGATCACGATGAACAATAGGTGGATTGCGCCTATGAAGATAATTCATTCCTTTTGCCTAGGTAACAAAAATTTAGCAAATTAATGAACCAAAACAACAAAAACACCTAATAAGTGCTAGTTTCACAACAGTAGAACAAATAATTAACATCGTAGAGAAAGTACATAAAAAGATTTCAAAGGAAGATATATGTCTAAATACCACATCAAATGCCATACTTAGCCGACGCCTCTCATCCAGCAGTTCTCTGCCACCAGACTTATGTAAAAGCCTGTACAAACTACCTCTGCGCACCCAAAAAATATATATCAAATTAGTTCCAGGGAATGGAAAAGGCTTGTAAACTTTTAAATGTGCACACCAAGAAACTGAAGAATGCAAACCTGGACAGGTATTCTGTCACAATTGCCAAATTAGGTGGTTCAGTGACGGCCCCCATGAAGAGAACAATATTTGGATGCCGTAATTTTTTCATAATTGCAACCTAGTAGGCAAGCAATCAATGGAAAATGGAATGTGAATAACAAGGTAAAAATAAAGTTTGCAATATTCAGAAGCAAATATTTATTCCCCAAGTTGATGCTTACCTCCCTTAAGAACTCTTTACAGCGCTCTGGATGAAAATCTTGTTCCATAAGGATCTTCACAGCAACCTCCTACAAAAAAAAACAAAAAAACAAGGGCATCAAAGCAAGTTTGAGAGAATACTGCATCTAAGGTACAAAGACTAAATCATTTTTCCAAATGGAGGCTTCAAAAATGACATAGAATGCCCTCAGAACTAAATGAATCTTTTGTTCATACATTATGCCCTATGTCTCCAGAAGACTGCACATTCCTCCAACAAGATATCTGAAGTTATTCAATGCATGGACAACCCATACAGCACGAAAACATAAACCCGTGTGGAAGACAGATGAACAATGAATCCCACAAACCCAGAGAAGAGATGTTCATACGTACATCCCAAGGCAACTCTTTATTTCTAACAAGAGACATCTATCTTCCAGAAAAATAGAAGGGCAGCAGAGAAATATCTAAAAAGATAGAACAGAAAATATAAACTGCCCCCCACAGAACTCTGAAAAAAATCAAAGCTTGAAGATGCAACTAAAGCATATGTCACAAAGATAAATTCAAGATTTGACTATGAGACACAATTTTATAGCAACCTTCAGCTCAGAGATCAGAAAATGTTTACCGATCCATTCCATTCAGCACGATGAACAGTTCCAAAAGAACCTGTAGGCATAAAGTTGATAATTTAATTACGAAGATCAAAAAGACAATAAAGCAGTAGCATTAGCAAGTAAGAAGTCCAACAGCATGTATACGCTTGTGAACTTACAATTTTCTCGCATAAATCGAAAAAGTTCATAAGCAGGAAAAGTACAGGAAAAGGGATGAACCTGCTCCGATTCTTTCTTTCACAACAAGATCACCCCACGAAATAATCAAATCATCCATGTCAAGAGCAACCTCTGCTGACGGTCTCATTGGAATTAGCTGATTTGCCTCCGACCTTGAATCAGTTGGCATATTTTGCCTTGAATCAGGGAAATATTGCTGGGCCCCTCTCTGTTTGCTGGGACCAAACCTTGATGCAGGGAACTCATTCAAGACATTAGGTGGTCTTCCAATAAACTGGTCATAAGCAGGCGGCTGAGACGTCTCTTCATAGTTAGGTGAACTCGAAACTGGATTATTTCTGTCAGGGATCCTCCTATCCTGCTGCTTAGGATCATCTTGCTCGTTCACAGTACCTGATTTATAATTGACATATCACATAAGATTCACGTAAGTAACCTAATCAACCACTTCATCATGGTAAGAATATCAATTCTGTTCAGACAACACATGCATTGAGCTTGATATTTCAATATGTCGGCGACTGACAATCATGCGACTATCTCACCATTATAACTACATATACCAAAGATGGTACATGCACCAAGTGAAGGGCAGGATAAAACCCTAAACACTTTCTCTCCGCTGGAAAACATTTCCAGCAAAAATTAGGTCATTTTGCCAAAAACATCTTGGTCTCTTACCAACCCTACATCACCTGTAGCTCTTTGATATGACCCCTCATCTGTCAATGAACTTGAACATGATAATATCACTTTTGGGTTGTCGCCGCAAAGCAAGCTACTCTAGATCAGTCTTCAAGTCAATATCACTCCTGTACAGTTCTGCACCCAAGGAATCACTATTCCCCATCAAATCAGTCCCTTTTTGTCCTGCTTTTCTTTTTCTTTTCATCAAAATAACAGATGTTTGAACATCTCAACCATACACAAACACCAATTCAATTTCCTCAAAAAATCTAAAAGCACGCCATACATCCAATAAACTAGACCAGCTACATTTTGAAATTAACAGTTTGGGTATGACTCTTCCTCCCTGTATGTTACAATAATTGCTTTGTTCGCCTATTTTTCGACGGTCATAGGTGCTCAAAAGGGCAGTACAGTCTCCAAATTAAACACATGAATGTGGGACATCTGAATGACATTATAAGGACCAGACCTGGGGCCTCAAGAGCCACAAGATGAGCACAGCATGCATTCAGGAATCAGGAGACCAAGTGAACCGATGGATGGGATATCCATCTAAGGCTACAAATTATGGCATTCATGTGCTTGGAGATAAAAGGATACAACAGGTACGGCACCATTCTTAACACACACCTCAAGGATCATAGGGTCCGTATAAAGCATACAAATGATAGGTTCATTTTAATTAGTTTGAGGGGACGTATAGGGCCAGAAAAAGTGGTGCAAGCTTGCAATTCTAAAGAGAGTAGGGACTAGAGAGCAGAAAATTTGGGTGAGGAACTATGTGCAACGGAGGTTGTAGTCAAACCGAGCCGGCTCAGTAAGCTCTCGAACTCGGCTTGATCAAAGCTTGACTTGATCCGAAGTCAAACTGAGGCCTAGCTGGCTCGTTGGCCTTATTGAGCCGAGTCCGAGCCCAACATGGCTCAGCAAGATCAATCTCTTTTCTTTATATATTTATTTACAGAAGAAATTTGCATTTTTGCTTTCTTGGGGCTTAAATTTTTTAATTTTAGGCATGCCTAAAGACAATTCCTTGTTATAGTATAGGTTCCATTTCCTTCCACGGTTATATTTAAATTTTCAATTTAGATTTGTGAATTTTTCTTTGCAATCTTTCTCTTTTAACCTCTGTTGCTTCTTGAATCCATTGCTAACTTTAAAACTTTAGCCTTACTTAGGGCCTGTTCTTTTTGTTGGGCAATGAGGTTGGGAAATGAGTGAAATTGGTTGAAATAAGTTGAAGTAGGATTTTTTTTTTTTTTTTGGTTAAAGTAGATTGAAGTTGGTATATTTTTTATATAATGGGTAGAAGTTGGTTAAAATAATAGGTTAAAGTTGGTTGAAGTGTATTGAAGTGGGTTGGAGTTGATATTTTTTTATTGAAATTCGTCAAGTGGGTTAAAGTGGGCTGAAATTGATTGAAGACCAACGAAAAGAACAGGGCCTTAGCTCAATGTTAAGTTCAAAAATTTTTCCAAGGCAAAAAGAGGACATAAAGTGAAACCTCAACTGAACCCCTCGGCTCCAAGCCCAGTAATATGAAGAGTTGAGCCTAAAATTTTCAAGCTCTACGAACTTTGAGCCTGGCCCATATAAAACCAAGCCAAGAACGAGCTATCCACGCTCAGGCGCCGGCTCGACTCAACACAGTTACACCCCTACAAGCAATATGCGTTGCTATCAGAATGTGACCATAAATAGGATTTCTCAGTCAAAATATACAAGAAGAATTCTAAGTAATCAAACCCTAATCTCTATATTTAGGAGGGCTCATTAGCTCGATTCAACAGCTCATCTTGGACAACCAAATTAGACTAGCTTGGCTCGAATTGAGCATCTCTAGGCAGGTTTAGCAAGCTAAAAAGCGAAAAGGCTCTGGAGTCACCCCGCAAAACTACACCCATCATCACCCACCAAAAAAAACAAAGTCATGACGATTGAAGACAGATGTAAGCTCTTGATCACAAAAGAACAATTGACATAAATAACGTCCTAACAAGTAAGAACGAGAAGGGAATACACTGCTGAGTCATACGTGAAAAAGAAGAAAAAGGAAGTATGGTCATTTCAGAAAGTCAATTAGGCCTTATGCAAGAAGAATTTTTGTAAAAGCTGTTTCACTTTCCTAGAAAAGCATAACTACATAGAGCCAACGGGAGATCATCTTTCATTGATGTAAAGAAGGCTGTACATACTAGAGTCCCTAGACAGGTTTATCAATTTATTTAGAGAACAAAAAAGTCCATACTCAAGCAACCAAAGATACTGGCATCAAGGAGTTATCCTACTGACATAGGTCCATATTATGTGATCTTGAACCTCTTCAAAATAGTGGTGTAATAGCTAAAATTATTATTCAAGGATATATAACTGCCTTGGCATATGGTACATGTTCACTATCTCAATAAACTGCTTTAGTTGTTTGGTTCACATCCTAGTAAGTGACAAAGACAAGAAGCATAAGAATATCCAACTATTACAGAAGAACAAAAGAGATCACCTGTAGAGGGCCTGTCGAATACAAGATTAAGAGATTGGCAATCAGAAAAATACTGTTCCGCCAATGACCTGAAATCAATGGCAGGTTCAACGGATCTAAATCGCGGAAAGCACAATGGTGAAGAAATTGAGATCGAAGATGGACCATTGAGCAACGAATCAGGCTCACATAGGCAACCTGGCTTCCCAATTAAATCAACCATACATTCCCTGAAAGAGTGAGTTACCCAAAAAAAAAAGATTATCATTCAGGTATTAACTGTACCAAGATTTTCAATATCAAATAGAAGACCAAATGTATATATTTGTCAAGCCAAAGGCCCAAATAGACAATCAAGATCATATTGCACAAGAAAGGAGCAGTCAGCCGAATCCAGCCACAAGATGGGGAAAGCAGCATCTCTTAATGCATGCAATGGCACAACCTAAGCCGAGGTATACCTCTGGCTAAAGCTACAACTGTCTAAATTTTAAATAAAACAAAATTCTCCATGAAGGCTGCTTGTTAAGCAATTTTCCTTCACAGAAAATTCAAGTGCTCGTAGCTCATTACCATAAAGATTCAACGAGCTATTATTTCAATGATAGGAAAACCAAAAATTTTAGGTCCTTTGGACGTTCTAGAGGATGAAATATATAGCAGATTTCTGTATCTTTTTCTGTCCTTTGGCTGCTCTTTCTCTGACTGCTGCCATGGCGAATGTCAACATAGAAAGGCCAATAAGATACTAAGAATTCAACATATAAAAGGGTAATAAGATCATACCATTTCCCCTCCTCAAAATATTTACTCATTAGTTATTCAAATATCACAGAAACGAACTACTCTGCAAGCATCAAGACATGAATATAGAAAGGCGATGAAGCCAAGAAACATACAGCTATGGTTTTTCTTTTCTTTCCATGGGAATCATTAGCCAAAGGAAACCTGGTTGAAGCTATGCATACAAGACAAACTATAGGCAGCATAAATCCCAAAAACACAAATATAATCCTAATACCATGTAAAGTTTAGCATCACCACAAGAACCCTCAATGTTGATCACTCAACCCAAAAAGTGAGAGAAGGGAAGAAAAAAAGATTCCCTTTACAAGAAATGATGTATTGAATTCAAATTCTACAATAACGTTCACAACACCAAATTAACTATAGGAGTGATGTTCTGAATCAATATAATAAGCATACCTATCAAGCCCAAACCGTACAAGACAGGATGTAGCATCATCTCTATGGCAATATTTACAGCCCTTGGCAATTCGACACGGTAAATCAATTACATCAGCAAGAACCTGCCAGCATAGATTGATGTTTAGATGCCTTTCCAGAAGTGGAACTTTACTTAATTTCATATCAAGGGCATACAATCCATAAGATATAATAAGGTTTTTTTTTTTTTTGATCAGGATAAGATATGATAAGTTACTCAAGAAATAATGGAGAAAGTATGCAAGATGCAGCAGACTATGTTAAATCAAATGAACAAAAGCTTAATATGCTATCGGACAGGTAGAAGGTAGAAAGCTCTTGAACAAAGAATAGCACAAACTCTCTCAATCATGCGAGCCGCCGATGGGAATTTTTTTTAGAAAGGGCGCACTTAAAAGTGAGACAGGTTTAGTTGAGAATGCAAGTGTTTAAGAAGAAAGAGGCAAAACAGCAAAAACACACCAAGAAGTATAGCGGAAGTCTCACACCAAGCAAACCAATGGTAAGATAGATCTACAAGAAAAGGAAACGCAGCTGATAAATAGGGTTGCCCAGTTGATGCTTCGCCAACCCCAGCA